>JBBPDE010000128.1:5886628-5897409 GCA_037974605.1 Nannopetersius ansorgii
GTGGCGTTGTCGTTGCAGTTGTAGGATTATAGATAAATCTAAAATTAGCACACTGATGTGTATCTCATCGGTGACATCGCTATTTACCTAGACCGCCCCGCCACACTTACATTCGTTTCCTTACCCACTGCTCTAGAGGTGGATAAGGTGCTATTTTTTGTCATGTTTTTGCACTATGGTATCCTGGAGGACATCCTCTCTGATCGAGGTCCCCATTTCGTTTCTTGTGTTTGGGTAGCCTTCTTTAAGAAACTAGGGACTACTGTCAAATGGTCAGGCTGAATGAACTCAGTTGTTTCTTCCGGGCTTAACAGCATGGCTGAGCAGTGTTCCTCGGCTGGGTGGGGTACGCCCAAAACTCTTTGCGTCACTCTTCAACCATCCTAACACCCTTTGAGTGTGTGCTTGGGCGTCAACCTCCGATCTGTCTATGGGATGGAGAAATCTCGGACATGCCAAAGGTAGATAACTGGTTCTGCAGGGTTGTGCAGGTGTGGGAGGGGGCACAAAAGTCCATCAGTGGGCGGTGGGACGATTTAAGAATTTTGTGGATTGGCGTCAGAGGGAAGTGCCTTTTTACCAGGCAAGTGATAGGGTCTGGCTCTCTTCAAAAGACTTCCAAATGAAACTGCCCTTACGTAAGTACTTGGGGCCATTTGAGATAGGGAGAAAGGTGAACCCTGTAACATTTGAGTTATACCTACCACTCCACATGTGGGTTCACCCATTTTTTTCACGTTTCTCTCCTTAGACCACCAGTAATGGGTCTGTTGGATGGAGGGGAGATGGCCCACACTCCCCCCACCGATTGAGGTCGAGGGAGTCCCAGCTTACCAGGTCAGTCAACTCCTGGATTCTCTGTACCAGGTGCACTGAGAGAGGTACATTTCTGAGGAGTTGGGTTCCAGCCAGAAAGGAGCTAAGTCAAGAACTCATTGATGAATTCCATAGGAACAGGCTGGATCACCCAGCACCTTGCACCCGAGGTCGTCCTCCATAGGGACCAAGGTTTTTGGGGTGACCTGGTTGCTGTGGACCTGCTTGTCCAGCTTGAGGGTGTTTGGGGTTACCCCTCGTCCCCGCTGGGCATGGGTATGTGACGTCATGGGTTGTTGTGTGTGTGTGTGTTTGTCAGCTTCCAAGGTAACCCAGGTGAGAGTGATGAGCTGCATTAGCTCATCTGCTGGGTTGCTAGGTACCTAATGATATGTCCTCTTGTCCTGTGTTTAAGTAAAGGGATTAAGTTATTGTCTGTGTCGTGTGATTGGTTGTCCGTGAGAGTGTGTGTGTATAAAAGCCCAGCTGAGTCACAGAATCATTGCATGTTACAATCCTATCCAGTAGTGTTGAGTCAGGTTTTAGGTTTGTTCTATGTTTTAAATACTTTTTAAGAAATATTGTATGAGACACACGTAGGAGAAGAATACAGAGAGAAGATGACTGGCATCAGAACACAAGCATGTTTTACAGTCTTAGTTGTGATAAGTATAAAATGACTGCAATATCGGCATTCATGTGGAACTTTATTTTAAACCAAGTTACTTGATAATATTGGCTCACAGAATGAGTGAAAATCCTTCAAGGTTTATTATGGCTGACTAATCTAAAAGTGTCATGAATATTTAAGTGATTATTCTTCTTTCACTTTCAAAAAGGTGACAAATGGTTCTTTGAAGAGAAGTTATCCCTTTAAAAATCTTTTAGTGAACTTACTATTAAAGAGTACAAGAAACTTTAAAATTCTAGGAAGAACTTAAAATTGATATGGAACATTTTTGTGGAGGTTTTGTAAAGCTCTACAAAAACTCTTCACTCATAGATAATTTTATAAACAAAGAATCTTTTGTGGCACCTTTAAAAAAAAGAGAATATCTGACATGAATACGAAACTTTACTTTACAGATACTGTAGCACAGAACCTCTACAGATGCTAGACAAATTTGAACATGGAAGAACGTAACCCAAAGTAACCCCAAAACAAATTTAGGTTAAAAAAGCAGCATAGCAATTTTATAGATTTAAGCAGTAACATAATAAATATGCCCTTTCCCTCTTAACCAGGACCTAATTTTGCATGAGGCAAACCACAAAGCTGCATGCTGTATTTGCCCCAGTAATGGACATTTCTTGGTCTTGTTTCCTATAATGGAATATTCATGTGTATAATGGAGTTTGCTTTCTCTGGTTCTTATTAAACTCTGTCACTAGGATGGACTTCAACCTGTGACCTCTCCATTAGCCTTCCTGCACCCAGCCTGGTGATTAGAGGAACATTAGGAAATTAAAGGCAAATTGCATTATGAGAGAAGCAGATGGAGTAGCTGTAGTGACTGCAGAATGTAAGACATGCAGACTGCTGACACAGTATGCCATTCCCTGAAACCACAGCTGCTGCTTTTTGATGCTAAATACTACCCATGTCCATTATACAGTGGAACATTGTGTCTATGTGTGTGTTTTACAAAGTTAATAGAAGATATTTTGGTCAGCTGAATATCTGTTTATCAGAAATACCACACTGAACGACACTGTACACAAAGCATTAACCCCTTGTTGTACAAAAAACACAGCAGGTGTCATGAAAAACATTTGAAAACATTTTATTTAACTGAAAATACAACAAAAACATGAAATGTTGAAAATTGAGAAATGTTGTTTTCTGAAAAATACATGCCCATTTTGAATTTGAGGGGTAACAAAGGACTGGAAAAGCGTAAAGCTACAAAACACCTGGTTGAACATTTCACAACTCATTAAAATATAGGTTAATGAGCAACAGCTCAGTGACATGATTGTATACAAATAAAGCATCGTAGAAAGGGAATGCTTTCAGAAGTATAGATGTGGTGGGATTCACTACTCTTTGAATCATTATGTGGACAAATAGTGATAAGAATGGCATTCTTTAAGTTTAAATTACAAAGAATTTATCATTATAACACTACAAGATCATTAAAAGATTTAGAGAATTTGGAGACATCTGCCTACAAAGCAAAAGAAAATGACATTTGATGGCTGCCCTCAGATGACATTGATATACTGTTTTGCAGTGGACATCACTGCATAGCCTCAAGAGCACTTTCGAAAAACAGTGACTGGACACCGCATCCATGAAAGAAAGTTACAACTCCATGGTGCAAAGAAAAAAAACATACTATATATATATATATATATATATATGTGGAGGTGCATTAATGCACAAGGTGCAGGGATCTTGCACATTTGGGAAAGCACCATTAATGCTGAACAATACACACTTCTGGATTGACATATACTGCCATCCAGACAATGTGTTTTACATGGTTATAGCTTATTTCAGCTAAACAATACTAAACTGCATCCTGCACATATTATAGCTGCACGGCTCTTAAGAAGAGTCCATGTGCTAAACTGGCCTCTCTACAGTCCAGACCTGTCATCCAGTGGAAACATTTGGTGCATCATGAAATGAAAAATACAACAAAGCTGGCCCCTTATAATTAAGCAGATGAAATCCTATTTCAGACAAGAATGGGACAACATTTCACTTTCAAAACTCCAGCAATTGGTCTCATCAGTCAAACATTTATAGTGTGTTGATTAAAGACGTGATGATGCAACATTGTGGCAAACATGCCAGATCCTAACTTTTTTGTAATGTTTCTGGCATCAAATTCAAAATAAGCACATACTTATAAAAATAATCTCCTTTTCAACATTTGATAAGTTGTCTTTATTCTGTTTTAAAGTAAATGTGAGTTTACACAATTTGCAAGTCATCACATTGATTTCATCTACATTTTCCACATCATCCCATCTTTTCTATAGTAGCAGCTGTTGCTGTTATGAGCCAAACAAAACTGTCCCTTTTATTTCAGTTCATTGTCCATTTAGCACAGAAATGGCACTTATCACAAGTCCTAACAATACAGCTGTAAAAGTTTGTGAAGAATGTTGCCCAGTAGATTTCACATAATGGTGTATATCAATAATGGCATTTACCATCCCCTGTTGTCCTGAAGGTTCTAGAATGGTTCTTAAATTGACAATTTTCTAGGAAAAACCTGCAACTTCACATTGTGTTTCACAACAGTGGCAGATAATTGAATAATGCGACTAGGGGTGAAAATCCTAGTTGAGTCTTGAGTCTTTGTGATCTGAGTACAAGTCTCTGGGGTACACATGTGAGTTTAAGTAGAGATTCTTAGTTCAGTCCTGTCTGCTACAGGCATTATGCTGTACAAAAGCAAACCTGTCAGATCGAATACTGTTTTAGATCTCATATGGGGCTATCATGCAAGGGCACAGAAACGGGGATGCGTATGCAGGAGTTTGGTAGATCTGGTTGTCTTGAGGGTGAGCCACACACTTCTGATGAGAGAGGTCTGCACACCACGTGCACACCACATACACTCATGGGTAGGAGATACCCACAAGCAGTGGTGGCAGGCTGCATGGTCCTGAGCAGCAAGCCCAGCATGACCACCACCCACTAAGCCCCAAAGAGCCTAGCAGACTTCCATGGCACAAGGGACCTAGAAGCACAGAGGGATTGCAAGCCAGGTATAACAGAAACCATATTGAGAAAGGAAACATAAAGAGTCAGCCACAACACAAAAACAAAGGAATGAGAGGATAGGAGAGAGGTTAATCATGAGGGTGGACAAAAGCCAGCCTCATACTAGATATGGCTTGAATAAAAAGGGACAACTAAGGCCAGGTGAATCTAAAGGGCATCATAGGACAAACCAAAGTGAGGAGTAAGGAAGGGGGAAACTTACTTTATTTAAATTATGATACATGATCAGCTCCCTGGTTGTTGGTTGTACCAATTACAACATTGTACCAATATAACAATAAATAAAACATTTAATAAAAAATATGTCTTTAATGCCTGAGCTGAGCCAATCAAGTCTTTTATAGTTTATAACCTAGTACTCATATGTACATAACAAAAACTGGCAAAATATAAAGTTTTTTTCCCAAAATTCTAAAGCCCAAATGTCCTCCAAATCTGGACTGACCCACATGTCTCAGACAACTAGCAGTCACACCAGCAGTGTGCTGTGTCTTAGAGTACATTCTTGCAGAGCATCCTCAGAATCAGCACTCTCAATCTAAAACACAACAGAAGAGGGACACATACACTCATGTTAACTGTATACACATCCTTGGGTGAATTCCATAGTTTAATTAAGTTAAGTGTACTTCAGGAACTAATGCATAAACCTTGCCTTACTATTCCTACTTTTCCTACCTCTTGCAAAGCTTTCACAATTTCTTCTTCTGTTACTAAACTAACTGATCCTTTAAACGAAGACTGGCCAACAAGGTAATGTACCAGATCAGGAAATGGACCTCCAAGCACAGTTTATACAGCAATTATCTTTCCTGCCAAGTAGTACTCATCCTCCCTGACAGCTAGGAATAGAAATTATTTATATTTTACATTTTAAGGTTTGGACCACAATCATTTCAAGATTAAACCATAATCTCAATATGATGTGTTATTTTCACAGCTTCACACCAATGTACCAGCTGGTAGAAAATTAAACATATGCTCCATGATCCAATAAAATTGAGATTAAGAACCTCACTAAGTTCAAGTAGTAAGGCTCTCAGTGATGGGATACAAAGGCACAAGTTTTTTTTTGTTTATTTTTTAAAAAAGCAGATATCAGACTACATAGGAATTCCAAACCGCCAGGTTGTGCTCACAGCACGCCACTTACTCTGATGAACTTTTGGTTTGGATGTTGATTGTGAATGTGTCCTCTGCCTGGTCAGTGTGTGTTTTAAAAAGTCTAAACACTTTCCACATGAATAACAAAAGTGTGCCAACTGACTAAAATGGTTCCTGCAAAATGGACAAAACATCATTACTAGCCACAAACTCTTTACTCTTTCGCCCTGCTAAAAAATTTGAGTGACACAGAAGGCCATTGATAAGCACTTCCTGTTTATGGACCTACCCTTTCCGTTTGATCTACCACTTGTAAAAGTGTTTTGCATCTTGTAAATTTGTTTTTCACTTTTCTAAATTTGTTTTTGCATTTGTAAAAGGGTTTCATATCTCGGAAGTTTGTTTGGGCACTGGTAAAATTGTTTCCTATCTTGTAAATTTGTATTTGGAATGTACATTTGTTTTGCCCTTCTCAGCCACCATAGAAATATCCACTGAACTTTCTGAATCATGCTGTACTCTTTAAATAGATCACATGAAGTTGTCAGATATTCTAGAGCAGTGGTTCCCAACCTGGGGTCCAGGCCCCCATTAAGGGGGCATTAGAGATTGCAGGGGGTGCGCACAATTTTGTCTGTACTGAGGTTACCGGAATTATATTTGTACATATTACATTTATAAAATCCCAATGTCTGAGAACCGTAAGAGTATGTGTGTATGAGTATAAGAACAGAAACCTACATTTATAGCATTTATCAGATGCTTTTGTCCAAAACTACAGGGGGCAGTCTCCCTGGAGCAGCTTAGGGTTAAGGGTCTTGCTCAGGGACCCAGTGATGGTGCTGAAGGTAGGATTTGAACCTATGACCTCTTGGTCCGGAGGCAAGTATCCTACCCACTGAGCTACCTCCACCCTCCAACCTACAACCGCTGTTTATTTTTTACAAATAAAAGTTTGTAACTAATGAAACTTTGGGGTTGAGAGGCCTGGCTTGTCTTGGACACAGGCAATGGGGGCTTCAAGGAAAAAAGGTTGGGAACTACTGTTCTAGAGCATTGGTTTCCTAAGTGGTTTAATCATTTAAATTTTTCATCATCATTTAAATAAAGCAGCTATTTTTACATTCCCTTAGAAGTGAAAAATGAGAGAACATGTTGCTGTTAAAGTGAAATTGAATCAGGTTTTATTGGCCACACATAGTTGCATAAAACTACATTTACATACATGAAAATAGAAGAAAGGTAAATTTAATGAATATAGCAGCATTTACGAACATGCATTGCAGATTATTCCCACCACATTTATATCATTTTATCATTTAACACTGCTACAAAAGGCAGCAGCACTATCAGTGCATTTAAACAGTTAATAGCTAAGTGTTAATCACAACAGGCTACAAACTAATAGCTCAATGCAATCTCTAAATCTATAAAATTAAAACAAACCCAATTATGCATCTAACAAGGAGAATACAAGCTTTAAAGACTGTAAGTAAATGAAACTTCATTCAATAAACACAGCAGTACACAATACCCTAATGAACCAGCTATTGAATTAAACCCCTTTCTCCTGAACATATAGCAAGCAGAAGCAACCATAGTACAATATCTTCTACCATAGCACAGACTTTTATATAATTCATTAAAATGTGTAAACTGCCTTTTAGAGCAAGGTTTTGCCATGTGCTGGTATTGTGAATGTTGCACTTATCACTCAGGCATATGAAAGTCAAATGAATCACTATTCCAGCGCAAGGTGAAACGGCAGTGGAATTAGTGGTGTTGCCATACAGCAACAGGGTTCAATTCCTGGTTTTAGCAGCCGGGGGCTTTTCTGTGTTTACATATCCTTCCATGTCTGCAGGGATTTCTGCCAGCATGTATACAATCCAAAGTCCAAAGACATGCATTTCAGGTGGATTGGAGATGCCAAATTGCCCCTGGAAGTGACTGTGAGCATGTTTGTGCGATGAACTGATCACTGTCCAGGGTGTTTCTGCACATTTCACCCGAAGAGCTCTGGGACAGGCTTTAGAAAGCCTGCCTGCAGCCCTGGTTAGGATAAGGGGCTTGAATAAGGAATAAATGTATGTTCTAGAGCAGCAAGTCTCAAGTGGCAATTCATTACAGTGGTTTTCACATGACATGAAGCGGGGTGAAACATGTGACCTTGAGTGGTTTACTGCTTTTACAAATTAGGGAGTTGGTGCATTAATATATTGTATGATTAATGTGTGTGGTCATGTATTTGTGTCAAGTATTTCATAATGCCATGTATGTCCCTTATTTTAAAAGCAGGTCAAACTATTCAATGATTACCAATACAAAGCTGATGAACAGACACAAGCAAGTGGTAAAATGGCATCAGAAATTTACTCCTGCTGTCTGATGTGATATTCTACCCCATATTTCTCAAAGTATGGTTCTTATAACAGGTTTTGTTATCTCAGTATGCGTTCAAGTCAGTGTGTTCTGCTGTGAATCACCTCCACTGTAAACATAGCATTAACACTTTTCTTGTTATTGTAGCATTAGGCCAAACCTTCCAGTTTTCCAGTGTCACTTAAAAAGAGACACGCACTTTTATCTGTAAAACTTTCATATTGCTTTCTTTAGCTTTTTACATTTTATCTTAAGTCTGGCTTTTTGTGCTGATCCTGCTAAGGGCATGTTCACAGTCTCAAGTCTTGTAGTCTGACAGATGTGAACAGTACAACCATATTTGAATTGCCAATAAATAACTGTGGTCCATCAGTCTGCTTCCAAGTGAATCCTGGTTGTGTTTGCTGCTAAGGCGCTTTTATAATATATCTATAGGGATATCTGTTGCTGATAACTATAATTAGTAACTGCCACTAATAATGCATATAAGCAATACCAATAAAAACCAAAGATTTTGTCACATAGACCACAGAACATATTTAAATCCGGTGGACTAGGTATTGCCAACCTCTTAGGTTACATTTAAGCTCACACAAAATCAAACATAAATACACGGAGATCAAGTAATGTTTACTTTTAATAGTTTTGTTTTGATACTTCTAGATATTAGTATTTATCTATTTTATACATTAATTAGAACTGCAGTGAGTTGGGCTGACCTGAGCTGGACTGCGATGAGAAGGACTGGCCTGAGCGGGACTGACCTGAGTGGGACTAGGATGTATCAGGGTGAACTGGAATGAGCTGGACTAACCTGAGCTGAGCTGGACTGAGGATGAGAAGGACTGGCCTGAGCTGGACTGAGATGAGCAGGGTTGAAATGAGCTGAACTGGCCATAGCTGGATATAATTGTGTTGGGGCGAACTGGGTTGGGTTGAGCTGAACGTCTATGTGGAGGCTGAGCCGTATCAGGCCATCCAGTGTTCCTGGAAGCTCAACCTGGGACAAGTTGTCTTTCAGGTGAGGGGCCAGACCCTCATGGTACTTGGACCAAAGAACTGCGTAAATCCATGAACTACAGACTGTCAGGGTGCGGCCGGATAGAGCTTGGGAAACGCCCACATAGGGAACATACAAAGTCCAAGCACGACCTCTAGCGGCCGTAGAGAGTATTCATGACATTTTTAACCATCCCAAGACACGCTTTCTTTGTGTTCTCTGGACAGTACAAAAACATTTATATACAGCTATATTTTATATGGAAATGTAGCTGAATTTATGATAATACGTATGCTACAGAATTAGTAAATTATAACTAAAAAAAACATATTGCCATATTGTAAAAAAGAAAAAAATGTGGAGAATATTTGAATATTTGTTTCTGCATTATTGCGGGGATTTCCGTGTAAAATGATCAGATCAGATCAGATTCTCAGAAATAATCTGCGTAATACTGATTTCGTGACTGCTTACAAGGCTTTCATGATCAACCGTCCATTCAGTAGTTGGGAAAATATCATTGTCATAAATGTCTTACCATTTGTATGTATTTTTTTATATATTTTATATATGGCCTGGCACATAAAAAAACACAAAGAGCAATGTTTGCACAGTTAACTGAGGAACCACAACTTCCTAGAAGGCCCAGTTTTCAAATTGTTTAGTTTTTATCCCTGCTTCAGTCATGTTTTTTTTTTCTTATTTCAACAGGGGCCTAGTGGTTAGGGTGCTTGCCCTGCGATCAGAAAGATGTGGGTTCGATTCCCAAGACTGATAAGCACCTCTGAGGTTCCCTGAGCAAGGTACCGTCCCCACACACTGCTCCCCAGGTGCCGTGTACCTGGCTGCCCAGTGCTTCACTTGGTGAATGGGTTACATGCAGAGGTTGTGTTCACACTGTGTGCTGTGGTGTGTTCACGTATAACAGAATGGTCACTTTTACTTACCACATATATGTGCACAAAGAAAGGTGGTAGAATGAAATGTGCAAGTGTTTGATTAGATGGATGTCCATAGAGATTTTATATTATACTGTGCCTGCAGGAAATGGTAGTTTTATCTATAGTATCGTTCTTGTTCAGTGATACTTTTATGAAATATAACATTGTGGTGGATGAAAAATCAAAATATCATAAACTACCTTTCCGTAATTCTATGTATTCTCAGAAACTTTAATCCCTTTCTTGTTATTTTCTTTCTTCTTCAAGTATATACACTGGGACATTATCTTCAGCCAATATGTATAGTCTCTGAAGGTCTATATCAAGTCTTCCACTATACACGCTAAAGGAATAGTGGCTGGAAAGAGCCAAAGATTCCCCAAGGCTGTAACTATGATTGAGAGAGGGTACTTTCTTCTTTCATGCAACATTATTTATATTTTTAATGATTCCTCCACTGTGTATCTCTACTCCTCTCAAGGCTGCTTGTGAAAAATTCATATTTTAAATGCTCTCCCTGTAAAGATAGGTGCCATCGCTCATCTGCTGACATGTTTAGTGTGGGTGGAGAGGAGAGGGGTTTGCCAACAGAGTGGAGCGCACTGCCAGGCCAGTATCCTCCCTTAACACAGTCAGAGAACTTTTATTAAATAACTTTAAATATTAATGCTGTCCTCTGGCTATGTTTGCTCACTGTACCATAATCTCCCAATCTTTCAACTGTTTTTTCTTGTGTCTCCTCCAAGGCACTGAAGTACTTAAAAACATTCTTAAAAACAGTTGTTCCTTCCAAGAA
>JBBPDE010000128.1:5923964-5935152 GCA_037974605.1 Nannopetersius ansorgii
AAAGGTGTGGTGTGAGTGAACTTAGGAACGTTGAACACTAACCTGGCAGCTGCATTCTGAATCAGTTGAAGCGGTTTAGTTACCTTCTATGGAAGTCCAGCCAGTAGAGAGTTGCAATAGTCCAGCTGGGCTTCAGATTGCACTACTGTGGATGGTGTTAATGGTTTTGAAAAATTAGTGCTGTTAATAATTTATTGCATTAATAAGTGATTTATGAAAGCTGTAAAAATACATTTAATTAAAAAAATCCAGATCACAAATACTATAACTTTGTGCATAGAATTAGGCCATAATTTCAACAGGAAAAGAAATTAATTTACTTGTACTGAGTGTTCATAGTACTGTAACGTTGCAGTTAATCTATTGTTAATTGCCTCTAGTCTGTGGGGAAGCATTTGAGCATTTCATTGAATGTTTTACATTGTGCTTTCAATTTTTCCAATCTCTGAACAATATGATCAGTATTCCAAAGGTTTTACAGCCATATAAAGATATATGCTATTATTTTATCACCAAAAACATTGATATATTTTAAGGTGACACTTTGAAGAAAAAAGAAAACATTCTGAAAAAAAAAACAAAACATTTACATAAACACAAATGCCTATTGGCTGATCATCATCACAGTCTGAGGCCAGATGAAGAAAGGCACTGCTGAAAGGGGGATGAAATGTCAAACACTAGGAAGAACCCAACTAACATTCAGTCTCTCAGATCAGCAGGGGACTCCTGTGGTCAGGCACAATAGAGGTTACAGTTGGGTCTGAGGGTGGCATTGATCACAGTGGCAGACTCTGTCACTTCCAAAACAGCAATTCTTTCAAAATAGCAGGAGGAGGCCATAGCCCTTGACAGGATGGGAGTGTCTAGTCTCTGAAAAGCGCACAAGAAAATATCACACAATATAAAATGTCACTGTATTTATAGCGACGTGTTTTTTTGTACTATGGAGTAGGTACATTTACAAATAATTGCTACAGACTTTTCTTTTTAATTTCTGCAAACTGACTGAAAAAGGGTTTTTATTCTTAGAAGGTCAATATACACATGCATTTAGGAATAGAGTCAGCACTTATTTAGACAAATAGAATATCTTCAAAAAGAAGAAGAGTGGCACGGTTCGGTCGGCGGTCATTAGTGGCCACTGCTTTTCAGTTGTTTGCTCTGTTTTTTTTTTCTGTTTGTGTTCTGGGTCTTTTATTTTGACGTGTCTGTCTGTTTAGTTCATGTATCACGTGCTTTAGTTCTAAGCTGTTTTCTGTTCACGTATCAAGTGCTTTTGAGTTCCAGCTGGTTTGTGATTGCTGCTGATTTCTGTCATTATTTAAAGTCTGTTTGTGTTACTCTCAGTATGAGTCCATCGCCTCTATCCCCTTTGTTTTTGCCCTGTCTGAATCGCGGATCACGTTCACGTTTTCTAGTGGCCCACGTGCCTGTTTTCTGTTCACCCTGTTTTTCATTAATAAAAGTATCGGCATGGATCCCTGGTCTGGAGTTTGGTCCTTGCTCCGAGGAAGCTCTTGTCTGAGAGGGACTAGCCCTCCCGGACGTGACAAAGAGAGAACAAGGGTGTATTGACATAATATAATATGGTGTGTTCCTTGGGCCCATCCCTGCACACAAGCCATTAAAAGGTCCTTCGCATCATAACTGAATTTATTTACACTGGCCTGTTGTACTTATTGTACCTATTCTGAAAGTACTGGTGTATCCCCACTGATCAAGTGATTAAACACCCAGAATATAAGAAAGCGAGAATATGTGTTAAAAATGAAAACCAAAGGGTAGTGGGAAATCTCAGCTGCTGTGTTCCACAATGTTAAACATGGAGAATCAAAAAACCACTCTAGTTTCTTACTGATACATTTTTGCCCATGTTTTCCATTTTCCCAGCAGCAATGAGCCTGGCTCGAAAGTAATATCTGGAGGATTGCTCCGAGCATCAGGGAGGAAGAATTGGAAGCAAGTGGCTTAAAAATGTTTCCATTATGGATTCAAGCCATTTGCTGATGTGACAGGGGAGTGTGCTATTAAAGAGGATGCATCCCAGGATCCATGCTTCAGACTTGGGGGAGTGGGGCTTCATCTGAGTGAGACTGATGCACATCAGAGGCATGAATGGCATAATTAATCACAGAAATGGCTGAACATGAGTATTGAACATGAACACAAGGCAGCAAGCTATTCTCACATTACATTAGAGTACAATACAGACAGTTCAGACATTCAGAGTATTAGGGAATAAAATGCTTAGTGCAGTTATATACACCTTATAGCTGTGACATCAATCTTAATGTATTTAATGCATGAAGCTACAGTAAATAGTAGCAGGACTGAAAATGCTGGATTTCACACATACTGACCAGGTGCCGTCATCACCCAGGTATTAGCAGTGTTGCCCTAATGTACCAACTGCGCTTCCTCTTTCCTTAACAGCAGTCCTTTAGAGGACGCCACCTCCAAAAACTCATTACACAATCCAATATGTAAATGATTCGATTTTCACAGAAACACAGTTTTCCAGGATTACTTTGCCAGTCCCCTAAGGGCAAGTGTCTAACACTCAATTCTGCTGCTCAGCGAATCGATAGCAAGCTCAGTGCTAGAGTCAGCATGCCAGAACTTCTAGTGCTCAGACTGAAACTCCAGTTCCTGTCATTATATGCAGTTAGTTGGTGCTGCACTGTTTTGGATACTTGGACGCTGTGTTTAGGTAAATTAAGAGGCTTAAAGTTAAGCCTTAAATCTGCTGTATCTGAGATGCAAGAAACTGTCCGTTATAATATACACTTTATGGTTAAATCTATATGCCATAGATTTAGCCAGTTCAGGTGTTTCATCCACATCCACTGCTAACAGCTGAAATCAAGCTCATAGCCATGCAGTCTCCTTCAGACAAATACTAACAGAAGAATACATCATATTTTAGAGTTTAATGACTTTAAATTGAACACTATCAAAGGATGTCTTATTTTCATTTTCTGAACGTTCTACCTTCTTCCAATTTCTATCTGGAAATGGAAGCATCTAGGAGCAACAACAATACAGTTACAAAGCGGTAGACCACACAAACTCATAGAGCGAGGTCACCAGTTGCTAAAACACATAGCATGTAAACATTACCTACCAAACCTTGTATTTGTTACAACAAAATTCCACACAATCTCTGGAAGCAACATGATCATAAGAACTGTGTGTCGGAAGACTTATGAACATGTTTTCTTTTCTCCTCAGCCTGGTCACTTTAGCTGTGTGAGAATACTACAGCACCAGACAGTATAAGCACATGCTCACCTCACCTGCTTAAAACAGCCTCTTAGGAGACTTCAACGTGGGAATTAATGATTCTGCTCTCTGGGGTTAAGATCACCTAATTTGCCTCCTTGTGGAGTGAATACCACAGTGAAGACACTTGCTGTGATGGCAAGAGGCCTATTACTTGATAGTGGGTTGAAACAAAAAAACAGGGGATTATGGTTCTTCTGTTTTTGCTTTCTCATGAAATACATAAACTGAAGTACGTAATATGATAGTAGTGATTAAGCACTGTAGACACATTAAGCGCATGAAAACACTGTAATTACCTGTCCTCTGTCAGCATCCAGTGTCATCACCAACATGAGCCTTTTCTTATTGGAACGGTGCCTCTTAAAATACATTGATGATTGGGATTAGTTGACGCAATACCAGGGAGAACATGAACCACAGTATCACAATACTAGTCAAGCCATATTTCATTGTCACTGCAAAGCAGCCATACAGCATCCAGGTCTGAGCCCATAGTGACCAAGCCAGTGACAAGACTACTGAAGACAAGACAGTGAAGACTCAAAAGAGGAACCTATCTTCCTCTGTTCAACTCTAGATAGCAGAAGATAATGGAAAATGGAGATGACTTAACTACTAATGACCAATACAGTCTATATACTTAGCAATAGTATGGTCTGTTACAATCAGTAGGTGGTACTAGTCAGTAGCAACATGTCCTGGTAAAGAGTACAGACATGAAATTGACAGACCTAGCCATAATAGCCTTGCATGAAGGACAGATTCAAAGGGTATCACGGTCATGAGAGCACCCTGAGACACTGCCCCCCACATCCCCCCACTCCACCATCAACAAACTTGAGTGACTGTGTGAGAACAACAGCATCACAGATAACTTCAGTTCACTATGTCCAAAACCCCCTAGCTCCTCACCCTTCATTTAACAGGAACTAGTAAGTCAGGAGGTTCATATTTGGAGGTACTCAGGGGTAAGGCCATTCAGGACTTTGTAGGGCAATAGTAGAATTTTGAAATCAATACGGAACTCAGTGCTGCCTTGATAATATTGGACTGATATTACCCAGTCTCCAGTGATCCAGTCTTGAAGGAACAAAGGCTTGAACTATTTTTTTCTGAATCGTGTACGGATAGAAAGGCTATTATAGGTTTGTCCACTACGGTCCACTACAGCCATCATTTTTTTCTCGCAGTTAAGCTGTAGAAAGTTCAGTGACATCCAGTCTCCCGTTTTCTTTACACTTTCCTAATGTTCTATTTTCTTATATTATTTAATTGAAGTTTATCATCCAGGCTGGCATGGATACAATTACAATTTTATGCATGCATCAATGGTGTAGCAGAGGAATCTGATCACATGTTTACAGTCGTGCCCAGAATGTTTAATGTAAATGTTCCAGAACAGAACCTTGTGGGACTCCATATTTTAGTTTTGTATGTACTGCTGTTTCACCATTCTCACATACATACTAATAGCGACTGGTCAGGTATGTTTTAAACCAGGACAAGACTATTCCTGTGTTTGGTCAGGCTCACTTTGTGTTCTAATTTTCTCTTTAAGGCACATTGTGATCAGTGTTCCACTTAGTATCCTTTTCCTGTCTTGTGTTATTATACCACAGAAGCATTATAACTGATTTTAAGTATGAAAATGCCATTTGACAAAAAAAAAGAAAATCTGTCACTAGTATTGCCAAAGTACTATGGCAGGAAAAGACAGGTTTTATAGAATGCTAGACTAAAGTAATATGTTGTAAGGAATGTTAGAACTACAACAAAATGCATTATGGCTAGGTATCATTCACATTTCAGGTCTTAAGTATCTCAAAAATGTAACAATAATAAAAAAACATAGTGTAAATTAATGAAATATTTTATTGTAAACCATTTGGACCACGTCTAGTGTAGTGTGAAGGCTAGCTAGTGTTTACGCAAAGATGTAAAATTAATATAAACGCAAAAAATAAATGGATAAAAAAATAATAATACATTAATTAAAATGACAGAACTTCTTCATCCTTAGGAGAATCTTACATAAAGTAATAACACATTGATTAAAGGATAAAAAAAAACATATTTGGTGTAGGTACATTGCTCTTGCAGTCATGTAATTGCGCACCCACTGAAGTTCACCTTATTTTTGCCCAGTGCAGCCCTGATAATCAGTATCTTAGCCATGGTAAAACCTCTAATGCTGAGTATTTATAATATGATTTCTATTTCAATCCATTTGTTCCTCTGACCGAGATTGCCAGAGTCTTAGTACCATTGGCTATAATAATTGGAGAAACTTTTAATTGGTATAGAAACTTTACATTATGAAAACGGCTTCACCTTTTTAAAGCTAGATATAAAAATATTTTTCAGAACCTTTCAGAATATTCTGAAAGGTTCTTAAAAGAAGAATTTTCTCTTCCATGAACTTCAGATCAATCATTTTTTAGATTTTGTTTCCTGTTTCATTCCTCATAATACTTGTCAAGAGCAGACACTCCTGATTAATAATGACAAAGCAAAACTTTAGTTTCAAACTACAGCTGAAGGCTGGATTTATCATGACGTCAGTGTGAAATGGTGTACAAATGAGAGAGTGGAATTGAAATTGGAGTAATACGGCCTGTTCAGTGCTGCTTTGTTGGAGGTAGGAAATGTGAATACTAATCACTTTGAAAGCCCCTCAGTGCTAATGGGAGCCATAATTCCAGTTTAGCTGCACACTGGCTCCTTGAGTTAATAGTTAATTATGTTTACTTCATGATGGTTGCTCTACTTTTAAGGAAGGTCATTAAGGAAATGAGCACTCGCTCTCACTTAGTGGTGTATGTACAACTCAGGAAAGAAGACTGTAAATTTTTTGCTACAGTTTTGTTTGTTACTGGAAGATCAATGCAAAGAATACACAATCTACTTTGAAACATACCTCTCTAATGTTCCTCCATTAAAAAACAAATATACAGTTGTAGAGACGAATACAATGCATGAAAAACTGATTCCTGTCCACCCACTTAATTAAAGCTGCTCCTGGTGGGCAGAAGCCCTGAAGTGTAGTGGCACATACTAGAAATAGCTTCCTTTACTTAAGGTTGGAAATCAATCATTGTGGTCTTCACAGAATGTGAGGTGAGGTATTGTGGTGACTGTGTGCAAGGAAAGACAAACAAATCAGATTGCAATAAAAACACTATTGATCAGGACTCCAGTGTGGTCTAATGGAAAGTCAAACCGTTAAAAGCTCTTTGCCCCTCTTAAGGGAAAAGCAAATCAAAAACACATCTACTTATAGTCTATCTAGAAGCTGGTGTATTGGATGGCCTTACTGTGATGTCCGTAGTCAGTGGCCGCTAGAGGTCACTGTAATATAAGTTTAGAATATTTTTTCTTTTGTTTTGATACTGGGTGTGACCTCATCCCTGTTTCTCAGTTGGCCAAGGATGAGGTAGTTATTAGCAGCAGATGTTTTGTGTTTAGTTTTTGTTATAAATAGCACGCTTCGGATTTCGGTCTTTGTTGGTTCACCTTAGGCTTGTTTTGTGTTAGTCTTGTTTTGTTTTATGTAATAGTATTGGCCCTTGTGCCTGGTTTTGTTTTGTTTTGTTTGAATAAAGATAAAAGAATGGAAGTCTGCATCTGCATCTGTGCCTCCTGCTTGAGCGAAACACAGCAGAGCGTGACACTTACTTAATATACTCTTATAGTGATAAACAGCGAAAGCAATGTTTCCACTTAATAAACCTCCATAACATGGTTGACTACAATGTAAAATAATTTCTGCAAGTTTCCGTATACTCAGAAAAGCAGAAAACTTTCTTGACCTGAATGTCAATTATAACGGAAGCCTCTGGAGACTTCAATGAATTTCTCAATTAATTAGCAAATTGAGTAATCTGTGATAGTGATAAATTGTCAGCAGTATAATAATGCAGCCAGAATTTTAACAGGGTCTGCTTAATCACACCTGTATATGAAAAAAGAAGTTAATGATGTTTTTAATTTGTTTGTGTATGTGCTGGTAAAACCTTATAAGAACAGCTTTTGTATAATATTCACTCCAGTCTGTGTTACCCTAAGACTTAGATGTAGTTTGAAATTGATGTGACATAATCACATAGTCCACAACATTGAGGAAGAGCATCAAGGCCAGGACAGGAGAGCTTCTGGCAGGCTTCAGAGGTGTTGGGTGCAGACAGAGACAAACACAGAAAGAGACAAGCGGATTGGAATGAGGGTGAACGGTCATCACACCCTGGTTCTGCCTGGTGTTTTAGCACTGTGGTGAAAATGAGCCATAGGTGAAACTGAAGAGAGAGGAAAAACAAACAAAAGTGTCAGTGAGGGTAGAACGGCCCAGGCTCAGTACTCTGGGGAGTGGGGACGTGGCACAGGTGAGCCTTACCACATTTTTTCCTTGTAGGAAAATAATTACAGAAACATACTGTCTTAAGGGACACTTTACGCAATTCATCTACTCCGGGCATATAATTATTTATGGCATACTTTAATAGCATATATTAGTAAAGGCCAGTTAGAAATGCTTCTCACTGCTTTTACACTTTGCTTTAGTATCCACCATGTCTATCTTGTGTATTATTAGTAGCATTCCCCCCAATCCATAAACCATTTAAACTACACTCTAAAACATAACTTTCAATTTAAGCACATTTCATACATCAAAAGCTACTTAACAAAGAGAGGTTTATCGCTGTAAAGTTTAGTCTTATCTCTGATGCTCGCTTCTTCACTGCTGCTGCTCACCGCTGATATAATTTTACTCTGTTTCCAATTTATTTTCTTGCCTGTAGTCATTGGGTAATGGCGCATGTTTTTCTCACATAAGCTAATAAACATTTAACAGAGGTAGTTATGTGGAACATCGCACAGGTGTATATATTTAACATCTTGAACTATGCTTATTTTATAGTCCCAATCTTTTCTGCCTGTTAACAGTTGTTTCCATTGGTTTTAATGTGACTGGTCTTTTTAATTGTTTGTTGTAATGTGCACATTCACAAGTCGGAGGTACTGAGTGCAGTACTCATGCTCTGCTGTTGGCAACAATAAACAGACCATGAAAAAGTCACAGGGCGTTAAAACCACTGTTTCTAGTACCCACTGCCCTTGAATTTCAGGCTTTACATGATCTTAATCGCTTTGTTCTCAGACTGGTTATGTAGATTTGACAGTGACTGAGTGACAGATATTCCTTAGCACCACAGACAGATGTGTGAATGTGCACATGCAAGAATAATTTGTGGAATTATTAAATAGAAATAGGTCTAATCAGATAGATCTTACATAGCACCTTCATAGCAAGACTAACCAACACATGACGCATAAGTGGGTGTAGTTTGAGCTGTGTGCTCAACAGCTTAGTTGGTTGTTGAAACAGAATTTATTGTGTTGAACTTAAAAACCCCCAACCATACATGCTATCATACACAATTTAAAGGAGAAGTCGTATTCTATCATGTTTTAGGAACAGAGATTTCTGTTTACATCTGACACAGTTGCATTTCATTTAAGGCATTTATCAGATGCCTTTATCCAAAGCGACTTTCATTCCCTACCTACAGGGGGCAGTCTCCCTGGAGCAACTTGGGGTTAAGGGTCTTGCTCAGGAACCCAGTGATGGTTTGCTGAAGGTAGGATTCAAACCCATGACCTCTTGGTCTAGAGGCAAGTATCCTACCCACTATACCACCACCACCACCCTGCATTGGTGGTACAGGATCCATTTACAACATTTAGACTAAATATATAATATATAACCACTTCTGGGACTGAGACATGAATACTGTACACACGTTGAAACAGTCTTTAGTTTTAAACAGCGGGGTGGTGTCAGTTTGTTTAGAACAAAAAATGTTGGGGCATACAAATGTGATGGTGAGGCATAAAAAGGGGATAGGGGAGACATAAAATGTGTTTATAAGTCCAGCAGGGAAATCAACAAAATGTTTACTGCGATTAACAGACAGATACCTCAGCACCGAGCACATGATTTGTCCTTCAACAGTCACTGTACATGGGGAACCTCCTCCTGATGTGCCCTCTGAGTAAGAGCATTAGTGTATCCCTGGAACGGTTTTGCACCATCTTCAGTACAGGTTAGTGATGGGAAGTTCGGCTCTTTTCAAAGATTCGGCTCTTTTGGCTCGGCTCCCTTAAAAGAACCGTCTCTTACGGCTCCCAAATGGCTCTTTATTTAGTATCATTCAGAGCCTTCTATTTTAGCCCAATTTATCAATTGTGAATGTTTTGTGTATTGGTAAGCAACTATTTAATTCCTTATTTTTCATAAAAAAAATACACAGTTACTATTATTTAACATTTTAATAAAACTTTATTGAACAATTGAACACAACCACAGCAAACAAATCAAATTACCTAAATAAAGGGAAAAGTCTTAACATATATAATAAACATATATAGCAAAACACTTTTGTCTTTAGTGCAAGTTGGCATTGAGAAATATGAGATGTCTCAGCTTGGATGGGCTGATGCGATTTCTCCCAATGGACTCGCATTTAATGCCGTCTCCCCCGCCTCTCTCTGTTGCTCGGTGTACCTGGCCTGTACCACTACACTCGCTACCTTTAAAGCGTGCCCCCCTTTCCTTCTTTCACATAATGGTACGATCCTAGTGGGTCCTCCCATGTGATTAGCCACATGGTGTTCCCAAATGAAGCCCCGCCCCTACTCACGACAGAAGATTCGGCTCTCCCAGACGAGAGTCGGCTCTTCTCGTTCGCTACAAAGAATCGGCTCTTAGAACCGGCTCGTTCGCGAACGATACATCACTAGTACAGATAGTCTGCATGCTTCTTTGATCTCTAGCATGCCAATCACCCAACCCATTCTGGCCCTTCTTTAGTGGGTTGAAAGTAATAATGGTTGTATTAAAATGACAAGGATACAAGCATTACTGCTGATTAATAACTAAAATGATGTAAGATGGTTACACCATTCAGCATAGGGTGATTAACCTAGTGGGTAAAACACTTACCAGTGAACCAATGACCACAAGGTTGCAAACCCCCACTTTCTACCATTCTGTCCTTGAACCCTCCGTTGCTCTTGGGGGATGGTCACTGTAAATAATGATTGTGAGTTGCTCTGGAATATGCATCCAGAAACTGTGAATGTATACTCTAATATACAGTGATGAGCACTTAATTAAGTATGTCTACCTTGTATTTACACTCATTGTTCATTTTATCAGCTCCACTTACCACATAGGTGCACTTTGTAATTACAGACTATAGTCTGTGTTTTTTGCACCGTTTGTTAGTCCTCTTTGCCCTCATTTAATAAATGTAATTTCTAACTAAATAAGATAAAATTGACTATGTTTTGAAGACAAAAGTGATATTTTTAACATTGCATCAACCAGTATTAGAATGAAACCAAGACAACCTGATGAAACTACACAATATACATGTATTAATACAGTCTATTTCTAAACATATGCAAAGCAATCAAACTAATGCCAGAGTATTTACAATGTTAAAGGAAAGTGTGCGCATGTGTTTGCTTGTTTGTGTGTGTGTGTGTGTGTGTGTGTGTGTGTGTGCATTCACACGAAGGACAGAGACAGATAGAACCATAGAGAAAGAGAGCTCATGCACTTTGCAATCAAACAGGAATGTGAGGGCTAGCCAGCTTTTATAACCTTTAGAACTATCCCTGCCCCTAAGAGCAGACTTTACCCAATCTGTGATAGGATGCTTGGATTGCATTTCTGGTGACATTGCCACTTGTTGAATAGCATGGGTACCTACGCCCCTTCACCAATGCTCAGGATTGTCACAGGACACCAGTGAGCTGGTATTAACTGTGTGTGTGTGTGTGTGTGTGTGTGTGTGTGTGTGTGTGTGTGTGTGTGTGTGTGTGTGTGTGTGTGTGT
>JBBPDE010000128.1:6034199-6054287 GCA_037974605.1 Nannopetersius ansorgii
ATGATGATAGCACAGCTATACACACACATCTGTGTTATCTGTGTTACTGACAGGCTGGGAAAGAAAAAAAAAAAGAATCCTTTTGATTTTTTTTACATTTCTTAGAACCAACACAGTTTCCCACCAATTTTAGAAGTTGATGAATTACAACTAATTGAACAATCACAATTTAGTTTTGCTTAAAGAAATAAATAATGGCATGGTTTGACCACAAGCTGTGTTAAGAGTGTGACTGTGAAACTTACATTCAGTGCACAATGAATATTTATTTGTTAATAGAAAAACCAAATGCCACCGACTGCAGTCTAAAGTCTTGCAATCAAAATGAAAATGTAACACAAAAGCATAATATTTTCCCCACTGGATTATAATGTAATATCAAATGTATCACCTATGTTTTATTTAGTTCAGAATTTAACTCTGCCACTACAAAATCTCTCTTCCAGTGAAAAAAATGACACTTTGATGAGCCAGTACAAAAAGATTAGCCAAAATCTTGCTTATTTGCTGCTAATGAGTTCTATCATCTGTAATGATGTGAACAATTAGAAATTCAGCTGCTATCACTGTGAAGGCTTAGAGATGAATACAGTAATACTGTTAAACTATTTTAGCCCTTGTTGTAAAGCTGCATGTGAGTGACAGTCACAACTTCTCAGAAATGTGTTTTTCAAATGGATGTATTGCCAATAATTAGGGACCCGATGTAGAAACTCTGGGTCAGACTTTATCAACCCATTGCTCTATTTTCCAATTCAATTTGATCAAACAAAGATGCCTGAAACAAACCAATTGGAATGAGAATATCAGGCATTTTAGCACCCTCAATAAAATTAGAAACAATATCATGGTTGTCATCTTGTTTAATCTCTTCTTTGGTCCGATCACTGCATTCGTTATGCAAGTGCAAATTACAGAGCCAATATGTGACTTGATCTCTTTATTAGAGTCTTACATTTTCTGGAGAGTTTTATTTTGACTTTACATTCTGTTTCATATTGTTCTTGTCTATGTGTCTGTGTTTCTGTGCAGTCATAGTGTAAGCTATTTTGTTCAATGGTTATAAAGGTTTTCTGATTCTGATTAATCAAATGAATTAAATTAAAGCTCAACCCAATGTTATGTGCACTCCTAAAATGTGTGTGCAAAATAAAAATGAGTGATGCCACTGAAGAATTACTTTTGGCTCCCTAAGAGGCTTACCTGTGGGTGTTTATAATTCTTGCTTTCCCAAATCCATGTGTACAAGGCCATTCATGGAATAGTTATTTACAAGAACATACTAATGTCTTGGCCCTGAGGATGATTTGTTGTACTTTTGAATTGGTTTGACCATGTTGTCCAGGAGAAATTGTTTAATTACACTCAAGCAGTGCTTAAAACAATAATCACCATGCCACACAAGACAAGACGGCGATGTAGCACAAATCTTGTGAGGTAAACAGAAGATTAGCACTCTCCCCTGCTGAGCCAGTGACATTATGAGTTGCATTTTGTTTAGCAATATGGCCCTGCACAGTAGTAATCACAGCAGTTAAATGAAAAGTCAACGCAACATGCCACATTGAATCTTCTCTCAACAATCTTGAGGACACTACTTAATTTGACTAATGGCTAGATAACACTGTAATGCTGAATAAAACATTTTTTGAATCTATTAAATACTCCTATCTATTAAAGCATAGAAGAATAGAGGCCTTCAGACCTACCATTACTATACTAAAATTAACCATTAGGTTATATATACAAAGTCATATATACAAGTCACTTTTTTTTATTTCCTTTCATTACATTCAGTATGTCTAGATTTGTAAGAAAGGGATTATCTGGAAGGAAAGTCATATTTCTTTGTTAACTACATGTACATTATAAGATTAAACCTTTAAATAGCTTTTTTAAAATAAGGTACTGATCTTAAGACTTATTCAGCAAGTATATAGACATTATACTGTAACTATTATGAAAGTAATATGTAAGCTATGAAGTCAGGAGAGTGAAGCCATTGGGGTTTATGGGAATAATCATTGAATAATAATATGGGTTTGCTTGCTTTAAGTTTGCTAGTGCAAAACCATCTATGGGAAAACCACATCCCGGAGCCCCATTTCATGCTTTTATCTTGTGGTGGTGGGTGTTATTTTTCTGTACTCTGACACCCCTTTCTGCTACTGTCATCAAAGAGCTGTCATTGAGGCAAGTGAGATTGGAAGTGAGCCTCCTAATGGCTGTGAGTACATTCTCCACTGACTCCAGGAGCAATCCACCCTGCTCTCTCAAAGGTTAGGAAGTGTCTGTGCACCTTGCACTCCAGTGTTAACTGTGTTGAAGCGCTCACTCTTGCAGCCTCCAAGCACTAAAATGGAATCCAATGTTCACTGCCAGACAGTTTTCTTTCTTTAAGCAATCAGAGAAACAAAAAATAAACACCTTACAGAAGCCCGTGAGCTTCTTACCTACACTGATGTATAGACTAAAATCACTAATTAAAAACTAGAAATATTTGCTCATTAGGTCTAATTAGCATATTTCACTACATACCTGTTGATGGTTATGTTTATTTTGGAGGTATGCCATTTAATTCGTAATTAGCCATTCAGGGAAGATGAACAGTCCTCCTGCTCTAAAAGGGGTCGGTTGGTGCCAGCACAGTGGTGCAGTGAATGTACAGTCCAGTGTTGCCAGATTGAGTGGCTTCATCACAAATGGCCTATTTTTAATGAGATGTGGGATTTGCCGTGGGCAGTTCGATGAATTTTAAACTTCTTGTCACCGCTGGGCAAGATTTTAAAAAGGCAGTAGGTGCCTTTGCTAATTGCCCCTAGGCTGATCCATGGTGTATTGAATTAGAACCCACTGGGTTCCTTTTACAAAGCGGACACTTGGAGTAGGGAGTCGGAAGAGCACATCAGCTTACAATTACTCTTAAGGCAATATCTGACAGGTCCCGCTTTGCATCATGCATGATGTAATGTTTAGGAATGTTTATATTTATGTATAACTGATTATAACTTATCGTTTAGGTTCGTATTAAATCTTTTAATTATACTTTATAATTATTGCAAAACAGGCTTCTGTCTTCTAGCGAAGACACACATACACCAGTACCGGGCAGCTGGTGGCCTTGTGGTTTGGGAGTTCCCCCTGCAATCAGAAGGTTGTGGGTTTGAACACACACTGCTAGTGTCATCACTTGGGTACCCTTGAGCACGGTACCATCCCCACACACTGCCACACTGCTCCCAGACGTCACTCATTGGTGGCAGCCTCCTGCTTCGAATGGTGAAGGGGTTCAATTATATTGTTTTCACGGTGTGTTGTGGTGTGTTTGCGCATGAGCATCTTTATATATTTTCCATTTAGTTGAATGAGTTAATCCACATACCTATAGAAGAAGAAGCCTGTACCGTCTTCATGACTTTGTGATATGAAAGCTTGAGAGTGTCAGTGAGTTCTCTGTAAACACATGATTTTGTGTTTGAAGCCAAAATGTATTCTGTGTCATTTTCACAAACACTAGGGAGACATATTTCACATGTGAAAACAGTCTAGATGGCAGTGATTCAGTAAATGACTCCATCCGCTTGTATACTCAGAAAAAATGAATTGGGAAATCACAGTCAGAGTGAAGATGCAAGGTTTTGCTTGAGACTTGTGTTTGTGAATACTTATTCATGTAGCTGTGTGAAGCACACACACCCACACACCCACACACACACACACACACACACACACACGCACGCACACAGTGAGAAACAGAGAGAGGCATATTTTTGGCATCTGGATGTGGCAGACTCTCCAGTCCCCACCCCCAGAACCCTCTGTTCAGCCCCACTGCAGTGACTCTGGAGAGTTCTACAGTCCTGCTTACCCTACCCCTGAAAAGCTCTGAATAATACATATAAGGAAAGAACCCCTCACTATACCGAGAAACCACAAAATAATGGAGTAAAGTTACAGTAAGGATTAATGAGTTGAGAATAGAGAGAATACGGGGGATAAAATTCTTTGTCTTTTAGATTCTGTGAATAGGCTTGTACTAAGGGTCACTTAAGGAAACAATCCAAGCTTGGGGACAGAAAACCAAACATGATGGAAAATCTCGCCAATGGGTTACAGTTTCATAAACTTCATAAAATTTGAAAAAATTTCTTTGTCACAGCAAATTTGAAATTTTTTGAGACGATGTTATAAGACTTTCTGGATAACTGGATATTCTGTCTCCTTCATAGGATGAAAAGTGTTGAGGTCAGCTCTTGCAAGTGCACTTCTATTCTCTGCCTCACAAGGACATTAAGGCTCTGCTCGAGTGAGTTAGACTACCATAATCACAATCACCACAGTCAGAGTAGAGTTCTGCACGTGAGCACGCTGCAGCAAAACATTTCTACTTTTGGTATCCATTTTTAATATTTAATCTGTAAAGAGTTACAGCGACTCTATCTTCATTACTTTCTCTTTTTCCTAATTAAATGTAAAACACATTAAAGGATATCTACTTACCAATATGTGTCTCAAACCCAAGCTCACTGACACTTTGTCACGTTCATAAGAATGACTGCAGCTTTTTGTTTGAACTGTGGAGCATAGCCACCATCATGCTGAAGCTATATGAGAATGATGATGTTTGTGTGTTCAACTCAAGATTATGAGTGGAGGAACCGGTGTGGAAATACAGAAAAATAGCTTAAAGGCATGTTCTCCATCTGAGTCAGCTGATTTTTATAAATAAATGAACAAAACAGAGCAGGAAGAAAAAGCATTGGGGGGGAACCTTCTGGCAAAAGACACTTGATCTCTACTTTGCAGTGGATAAATAAAGTGTGATAGTAACTGGCATTTTTTTGGTGGATGGAAAGTTCAGGTCAGATAAACAAAACACTATGTCAGAGCACATTGAGCACAAGTGTGGAGAGTGAATGAGAGAAGAACAGAAGTACTGGGGAAAATAGCCCAAGGCCATCAAACCATTTAATCCATTTGTAGGCCATTGTAATTTAAAGTCACTTCTGCCCCAGAAGCACTACAGTCTCTTAAAACTATCAGTGCCTTATATGGCCTTGTGCTGCCTCAGATAGTTAAAATATAAAAAAGTAATACAAGATGATGTTTATGATTACAATATTAAAATGCTCCATTCACTGAACCAAATAAATGCACCATGTTTGCCTTTCCTTAAGCCCATTGGCCATGTGAGTCGTGTTATAGTTCTTAATATAATAAATGTTCAGATTATTGCAGTCACCCCCAATTAGATGTGTAGTAACAGAAAACTAGGGACACTCAACAGACAGTAAAAACAACATATAATAATACCTAGAGATGTATTTACAAGAAAATGCAAAGTGTGATTGCACAGCGTAAGTAGTTCCTAGGCAGTTTCACATGTGAGAGCAATTGCAAACACTTTCAGTTTAAGGAGAGGGGTTTAAAGATATTTGCTAAAAACCTTTGGATGAAAGGAGAGGTGCATACATTGCATACTGAAGTGATGCAACAATCAATTCTCAAGGTTTTGTGGAATGGAGGGGAGTATATTTGTATGTGTAGCATAAAACAATTACATATACATACCCACACTGATCGTTTTAAGAGACTGTAGTGCTTCTGGGGCAGAAATGACTTTAATATGATTGTAATATAAGACAGACAGACAGACAGACAGACAGACAAAATGGTCTATATTCCTACGAGATCCCTGACACATGCAGGGAGTGAAGGCTAGCCCAATGTCACAGAAATGACAGGACTGGCAGGGTGTTAGCGTTATGTAGTCATTAGTACCTAAAAGTGCACAATGTAGAATTATTTTGCTGCACTTTCATGAAAGTGACCATTATGTTATACGTGAACACACCACAGCATGAACAGCACAAAATTCTTCCTCTGCATTTAACCCAATCACCAAGTGAAGCAGCCAGGGACACAGCACCAGAGGAGCAGTGTTGGGGGACGGTACCTTGCTCTGAGTACCTCAGTGGTGCTTAGCAGTCTTGGGAATTGAACTCACAACTACCTGATTGCAAGGTGAATGCGCTAACCACTAGGCCACCAGCTGCCCCAGCTGGTCTAATGAAGGACAACCAGTGAACCATTAACAGAGTAATGGACACTCATTTATGCACATTAACTACAAAGGCTGCCCTATCCCACCAAAGACCTACTTTATTGCAGGTTGCTGAAACAGTTGATAGTAGCTATAATGGAAAAGTGTCAAAATACTATATGCTTTCTGCATATAGGACTATGTTGCTGCACCACTCAGAGTGTCCATGTTGATCCCCTGATCTACAATAAATACGTGAGCATCAGTTGTCTCCAAATTTCCACAGTTACACTTGACAATAAATGATCCATGAAGAAGCTGAAAGTGATTCTTCTATAAAATCACTCCAAATAATCTTTGGTTTCACTAATCATCTTTGGGTTTTTTTTAGTGCATTTAGGTTGTGAGTCATTGTGTATCTGGGTAGATAATGTTTTAATGAACTGAGCTGATATTTGTTGAGGCTACACTGCTATAAGTAGATGGACATCCGATCCTAGTCATAGTGGTTTAATGCCTGATATTTGGTGTCCTGCTGACTTTATATTGACTGATTACAGCTCATCTTAACAGCTGAGGCTGCTGATTCCTGCTGGGCGAGAGGATGCTGCTCGGCATGTGACTGTAGGCTCTCAGGGAAGTGCGCTGGATTAGAGAAACCTAGGGGTTGGGGCTTAAACTCCAGGTGAGATGCTTTAGACGTGACTTAGTGGTGAAGCACTGTAAATAAGGCTTATACGGTTTTTTGTATTCTCATGGAGTTTGGCTTAGTGCTTGTGAAGTTTGTGTAAACTTGAGAGAGAGAGAGCAGGAGAGAGACTTATATTTATTAAGAGGAAGTCATTTCAATCTGATAGAACAGTCCGCTACATTGCTCTCCTTATTTTTTTTACTGAATGCAATAAAACATTTGTGTGTTTTATAGTGAAACACACTCCATCCCCCTATTCTCTTTAACGAAGTTATTGTTTGGCTGCCCAAAATATAAGCCATGTAAAGCCCTTGCCATATTCCAGTGTCCCTGAAAGTCCTGTGAACCACCAAAACAGAGCTGCCATTTTAAGCTTGAAAAAAACGAGGTTTTGACTGGTTGTCACACTGAGTAAATTTTGATGTCTATTTTTCCTCGCTCAGCCTTAAGTTGATGGTATGGGAGGAATAAATAAAGCATGAAATTACACATGAAAAAAGTATTACCTGCATCTGATGTCCAAGGCACTAACTTCAGTTTGGTCATCCACACATTCTGATGTCTCGTCGGGACTGACGGTCCCATGGAAACTTCAACATAAATCAAAAATGATTAAAAAAGATTCTCTTCCTACCATCTCATCCTGTTAAAATCATCTGCCATGCCACACGCTTCATCACCCTTTAGAAAACTTGCTGATCTGTGATGGAGGAATTTCTCAGAAATGCCCTAGTTTTCAGAAAGGAATAAATTTCATACCATACACCACATCTTTTATTGTAGATACTGTGCTCTTACTTCTATTTATTTGTCCTAGGTTCTGAGTTCTTGTTATCACTAACACAGAGTATTATTTTTTTACAAATCACAAATATCAGGCCATTAATGCATTCATATTGTGCCAATGGCAAGGAAGTGTCACTTGGGTTAGAGAAGGGTCTTAGATTAGAAATGCTCTTCATTTGCACCATGTTTATTTTAAAAGCTAGCTGAAAGCTAGGGTTATCTTCAGCCACTAGTCTAAAAAGGGCCATCTTGTCCATATAGACAAATTACATGGTCTCTTGTGTCCACCCCATCCCCCCACCCACCCACTGAAACATGTACAAAAACTTAAGTGCCTCCCTCATAACATCAAAAACTGTACACGTATGTGTCTAGTAGCATACTTTCAGCTAAAACATTTTAAACAAACACACTGTTATAGAAAGTATTTGTGATTTCTGCAGTTGAAACAAATAAGACCATTATACATGTTATTCTACATGCTTGGTTTCTACAGTTTCTTGGTTTTATAACATCTTGTCATCATTAGCTTGATAAAAAAAAAGTACATTACTAAACACCTAGGGCCCTGTGTGAACACACTTAACACATGCAGAAGAAGTCACTGCTGATTTATCAACAGTCGCACAGGAACCTTTTTGCACATGCATATGTGATGACCTGAGCTGCAGGGTTTGGCCCACCTGACCTCTTGTACATGCATTTTAAAGAGTGGCACTGTTTAGGTGCCAAAATAAGGCTGGAAGCTATGTCAACAACAAGCTGGTGTGATTTCCTAATGCATACGCTCATTAAAAATGTTCTTTATTGAGAAGTTTTGCAATATATTTACACCTGCGGGAAGATATTTTATACATACTATAAGATAAGATCCCTTGGCCCTTCCGGATATCTTATCAATCTAAACTAATCTTGTCTAATCTTCTGCTTCTTCTTAACTTTCAAATGATAAAAAGGTTATGAAATGTTATGATGAACAATAAGGCATTTTAAATGTGTCAACAATAATGAATGGACTTTTAAAGCATCAAGAAGTTATAATTTCAGAACTGAAATTCTGAAAATGCTATTAACATAGAATTGCAGAAGATCACTTACTATTTTTCTAAATGTAAACAATACAATATACATTTTCCTAGCCACTTTACATATAACATTTTTGTCACGATCATAACAAGAATGAACTGGTTTGTTGACCAAAATTGTTGCGAGGATGGCATGAGAAAGCTGGTAAGCCACACTTTTTAGTCTAAGAACACTCTGGTAGGAGTAAGGATTCGCAGCAAACAAACCCGCGTTCCCACAAACACACACAGAGTAGGAACAGAACCGCTCCGGAGAGCAGAATCACTCACGATACTGTGAATGAAGGGCTGTAGGGAACACACGGAACATGAATCACGTAACTACAATGTCTGTGTGTCATACGTTACCTGCTTCCCACTTATATACCTTACGCGGTGTCATTTCCGGTGCCGACTGACCCCGCGTGACCTGGGGTCCGTGACCATATTCGTTCACCAAGACTCCAGCAAAGATTATATACGTGGCTTTGACAAATACAAGGGGTCCTTGAGTTACGATACAGATCTGGGGGGTATTCCAGAAAGCAGGTTATGTGACATACCCGGATAAGTTCAAGGGTAAATTTGTGGATAACCTCAACTTCTGGTTCCAAAAACGAAAGTAACTTTCTGGGTAGGTATGTAACAATAGCAACTTACTCTCTGAAGATAAGCTGCTCGGTAGCAGATTATGTTCTGGGGTAAGTTTTTTTCAGAAGGTAACTGAGCCTAGCGTGCCCTTTTGATGAAGATCCCATGGACGTGGAGGCACAAATTATACAAGGTTTTTCCGCTGGGAGAGTTATAAGACCGCATATTGATGTGTTTTCACTTCCTAATGATTATTTGAAAGAGTGTTATCGGTTTTCAAGAGAATTATATATTTATTTAACACATCTCTTGAAACCGCATATTGCAAACGTCACAAACCGCGGATCTGCGCTTAGCACAGAAAACATTCTGTACATATCACTTCGTTGTTTTTTGCATCAGGACATTTTTTGTACAGTGTGGGCTATGCAGAGCATGGGAAAACACTTCTGACACAGGTTGGTACAGTTCCCTGGCCATAAACCTCTGCGAGTTATTGAAGAGAAAATCCACAGAGTGGCAGGTTTGTCCTTTGTAGTAAAATCCAAGAGGCATATTTAATATGTAGTCATACGATGTATATATATATATATATACACACACATGTATTCATCCTGCATCCTTCTATTTCAGGGTTTCCAAATGTAATTGGGTGCACTGATGGCACCCTCATTTCTATTAAAGCTCCTTCGATAAACGAGGGAGACTATGTAAATAGGAAATCTATTCAAAGTATCAATGTGCTGGTAACAACTTGATTTTGTATCTTAAAATTTTTGCCTTGTTAAAATCATTAAACTCTTTTTCCACTAACTATAGGTAACATGTGAGGCAACCCACATCATTACTAATATTGAGGCAAAATGGTCAGGGTCTGTGCATGATGCTAGAATTTTCCACGATTCATCATTATGCCAGATGTTTCAGCAGGGCATGGATTGCTTTATACAAAGTTTTTTTGTTCTTTTTACTATATTTGTATTGTACACTTGAATCATTACAGGACAGTACAACGGTTACTTGCTGGGGGACCGAGGATGCCCTTGTCTGCCCTATTTAATGACCCCCTACCCTGAACCTGTTCCTGGACCACAGACACGCTTTAACATGGCTCACAGCCGAACACGGGCCAAGGTGGAGATGACCATAGGGATCCTCAAGTCTAAGTTTCAGTGTCTGCGTGGGCTCCAGGTCAGTCCAGAGAGGGCATGCCACATCATGGTGGCTTGTGTTGTGCTTCACAACATTGCCACTGTAAGAGGAAAGAGCCACCCTCTTTGTATTGAAGAAGATGGCCCAGAGGAACCCCTACAGACTTCTGCATACAACAGAGATGGAAGACTTTTGAGAGACAGGATTTGTCAAAATTACTTTTATTAAATTGTGTCCACTGGTCTGCTGTGCAGTTTGTTTCTTTAATGCCTGAAAAAACATGAAAAGTAAAAAGATATTAAATGTGTGTTGTATTATTTTACATTGCTTTATATACACAACACTTTTACTATACAAAAGATTAATATCCACACAAGTTCTCACCTTAAGATGATGCTCTAGTAATTCTGGGTAACCAACACGAGGTTGTTTTGGAACTGACATACTCATGGTATGCGGGTTTGGGGTAAATCATCCCAGAGGTTAGGATTTACCAAATGGTAAGTTAACCCAGCTTTCTGGTTATACCCTGTTCTTTTGACAGCGATGTTTTGGTGCTAGTCAAAACACACCCTAGTCACTACCCTATCCTAATACAGTCATAAACACACAACTACAAATCATAAACACACAACTAAGCCAAAGAAAAAGGTAGACTCCCTCACTTGGTGCGTTACAGCAAATTGTAATCATTGTACATAGCTACATATATTATGTTTTAATTAGTTTATAATGGGAAATAATATAAATACTCACGTTTATTCCTTAACTAGTGGGCATAAACCGCTATAATTAACCAACAAAAGACCATGCCTCTCTGGCAAAGAACTTTACCTACAAATGCTCAATGCCGTTCAGTCTTACCAGCACATATTCCAGTTTCAGAGAGTATATTTCATCAACAGCATTTTAAAGAAAGAATTATTTACATTGTGGAAATTTACTTAAAGCTCATGAACTTCTGTACATCTCATAATGGAGAGAGGATAAAAAGCAAACTAGATCTGAGAACAAATCTGGAAGAGGGACAGACTGTATGGACAGGCAGGCAGAACTTCTTCAGACATGTTTGGAGCTGGCGGGAGCAGTATCCTCTCTATTCTTTTCTAAAGTTAAATTTCCTCATCAATTGATCTCAAGCATCTGTAATAAATCAATAATAAAAGATAAATCAAATGCCTATTATTTAATTTAGAGGAATTTGCCATGCTATCTAAAAGACATTATGGGCAACCAGTGGTCTGTTGGTATTCGGACAATCATCTCTCCACTGGACTGTTTGCCAGTTTCCACCCTTTGAATCTTTTGGAAGCAGGATTTTGCATCTTTTTCAAGCTGCTGCATACACAACATCTTAGACATAAGTTGGCAGATGCCCAGGATTGGGCAGCACAGATGTAGATCAACAGGAGATAGGAACAAAGCCATTCTCTCCACCCAGAGAGCAGCAGGGACAACGGCTGCTTAGACCCAGGGCCATACATGGCATCATTAGGATTCAAGTCTGGGTCCCAGCAATAGGACCTAGCACAAAATTTGAGATAGGCCTGCTGAATGAAAACTCTCCAGTTCAGCAGCAATGGACACACCTGCAGACAAAGTTAAGGTTTTGAGGAATACTATATCTTTTGAGGAATACTGTGCTTTATCAGTACAGGGGTCCTTGATTTATTTCACAGATCTTTTCAGTGATGTAACACACCCAAGCCTTTCCTAGAACCAAAACATAAAAACATAAGCATAGAAAAAGGAAAAGGACATAAGTATACTTTACTTGTAGTTCTGTAGTATTCTACAGTAGTAAGAAATGACAAATAAGTATAAAGATACTTGCACTTTTAACAGTCCAACATGGCACAGGTAAGTGTGGCGGGGCGGTCAGGGGTGAATTTAAAGGAGCTGCATGTGGTTATGCAGCTGTACTATTTTAAGTGGTACAATGACCATAAAGATGTCCGAAAACGCCACCTAGGGGCTTTCACCCTAGGACATATCACCCCTAATAGAGAGGCACACAGGTCCGTCTACTCAAAGTGAGGGAGCAAGAGACGTGTTTCAATTTATAACAATACAATTTATTAAAAGTCCATAACTCCTTCTTAAAAACATACAGTTGCTGGCGTTAGAAAGGGAGGACACAGACAAATAATTAAATAAACTTAAAGGACAAGAAAAGAAAATATTTAACACACAAGTGAAGTCATAATAAAGGGAAACAAAACAGTACAATTGCCGAGGCAGCTTGGCCAAGGCAAAACACAGCAAAATACAGCAGTGAAGACAAAACAGCAGCCGTATCACGGGCTCACGAACTTGCTTCCAGAACCACGACGGACTGGAAAACTCATATGAGTGGCTCCACAGTGATACACTGCGAGCACCAGTCGTAACTGTGGTTATGTGCACCCCAACGCCCACGACGGACTTGAAAATGATACGAGTGGCTCCACAGTGATACACTGCGAGCACCAGTCGTAACTAAACAAAGAGGGGAAGACACAGTTAATAGGGACACGTCCAATATATATTAAGGATGATATATAGCGCGCCATACCTGTGGTTATGTACACCTCAGCGCCCAACACACCGAAGCACCTCGCGACGGCTAAAAACAAAGGAATAGTCAGCTGTGTTTTTAAGTATTCCCTGACGGGCTCGCAATAGGAGAGCACTAACAGTGAACCTACCGGGAATAATCACTCCACAGACGCCAAAGTGTCCCACGGCTGGACCACGCGTGATGCACGCAGGACCGAGGGGAAGCCGTTCTCAACGCTAGGAGGGTTCTGCGACTCTGCTCAGGTAGGACCCCGGTGACATAGGTGTCACCTTTATAGCTGGCCCCGTTATTGCCACAAAATTACCGGAGAGAAATACTGGGTGATGCCACTGGGAAATACTGGGTGATGCCAACTCCCTCACTCATTCCTCCGCTGCGTATAACTAAACTAGTAGGCCCATGTAGTCCGTAAGTACGACACTAACAGCATAAGTCGCAACACTCACATTTCGAATTTTAAAAAGTTTTATAGGAGTGAGCATCATAGACTCGAAACATCGAAAATGTCGAGACTGTCGTAACCCGAGGACCCCCTGTACATAGCAACACAATATCCTCTTGTATGTGTGTGAGGTCTTAAGGCAAGGACACATGCAAAATTCTAACAAGTTTCAACAACAGAGTTTATGTCAGGGAAAGGTAGCGGCGAGTGTCAATCAAAGTAAATTAAAGCAGATGTTCCTCTGCCATAATCCCCAACTGAGAGCTTGTAGTAGGAGTCAGATACGGACACTGGAAATGCACTTACCTCAAAAAAACTTAGGCTTGGCTCTCCCTGCTCTGCTCTGCTAATTAGCTCTTAAACATCTTCTCGCACACAAACATGCATTGCTTCTGCAAATTATAATGCAGGGAAAAATGAATCTGAACCCCCGAAACACTGGGGCCACATCTTTGAGTGGAAAAACAGTTCCATAATAATTGCACCAACACATATTGACTAAGATCGAGACAGACACTCTCTGTCCTGAAAAAGTTATATTCTCAGCCAAAGGCATAAGAAGAGTCTTTATTTTAATGTACCATAATCGTTAACGAGCATCCATTACATGTGAAACTTTCAGAGAATAGATTTTGGCATTTGGCTTAAATGTGTTTTGAGCCTCCAAGCTCAATGTTACTGGGGTTATTTACTGAAATAACCAGGCTTGGATATACAATCTCTGAGGAGGTAGAAAGCCTGTAAAATGGTGCTATCTTGAGGTTTTCTAAATCTAGAAGGCTTGTGTAATATGAGGAAGTTAGAGGCTGCTAGACGCAAGTGTAAAACAGCTTGGTTTGGAGTTTTTCCCCCACAGGATATCATCAAAATACAGGGTTACACTAGGTCTGCTATGACTAATAGCTGGGAAAATGGGTGAAGTCTGAACACAGAATTCAGAGACAAAGAACATGTCTGGGTTTGTATTGAGACACAGGCAGGATTTTACAGCCAAAAAAAAATCAAACATTGTAGTACCTACAGAAGTATTTATGAATGTACTGACTAAATAGACACGTGCAAAACTGAGAGAATTAGATGCCATGGAGAACCAGCCAGAAACTAAGTCTGAAATGTTTTGGAAGCTCTGGAGTGAGGCCTCCAAAAACCCAGTCATATCTGGTTCAATTTGTCCTTTTGTGTTCATAATGATTCCCAACTTGGTCTTTGACTATTCCTGCCCTGCACATGTTGGTCCTTTTTCTGTCCAAACAATCAGTTTGTCAACTGTCCATTGCCGGGTTAAATCTGAGGTTTAAGGTCAAAAAAACTTCAAATGTAAAGGGAAGTGGAACTCCAGGAACAGTATTAAGACTAAAGCAAAGCTTCTCAATGTGGTTGTTGGGTCACCAAGACATGAACGTTTTTGCTTGAACATAAGTCCAAACCAATCTGAACCAGAAATGAAGAGTTGTTAATGATTCATTTTACACTGCATCATTCTGTGTCAGTACATCTTACACAATACATGTTTATTTCCTGTTTTAAATGTAAGATATAAGGGAACAATCATTTTCAAATGTTTTGCCTCAACAACTGTTTTAATATTTCTAAATCTAAAATGTTTTGGAAGGAAAGCCCAAACAGCCTCAGAACAGCAATATTCACCAGTACCATCACTTCGTGTTTGTTCCACTGTTTTTGCTATTTTCTACAAGCATCCCTAGAGTCTCATCTTAACACCATGAAAGGACCTGAAAGGACCAGGAACACAGTGCCCGGGGAGCAGTGTGAGGACAGTACCTTGCTCAAGGGTATCTCAGAGGTGCTTAGCAGTATTGGGAATCGAACCCACAACTTCCTGATCACAGGACAAACGCCATAACCACTAGGAAGGAGATCCCACTGCGCTTTCGGAGGTCTTGTGGAATTCATGCCTTGACGGATCACAGCAGGTTTGGTGGCACAAGGGGAACTTACACAATATTTGGAAGCTGGTTTTAATGTAATGACTGGCTGATGCATTTTTGATGAACAGCAGTCAAAGTACAGTTAGATCAGAGTTGCATATAATGTAGTTTTCTGTTTACTCCTTTTTTTTTATTGCCCAGACAATTACAAAGAAAATCATGATTCCAGCAGATAATGACTGTATGGCCTGAGGCCAAGAGAGAATCTCCACAGTAAGCTCATACAGCAAGGGCAAACTAAGAGTGTGTGTATGTGTGCGTACTCTTGTCCAGCCTCTCAAATCAATATTGCCTAATGGTAGCCTGCAGATCTTCAATAATTAGTTAGAAACAGACAGAAAGCAAGAGATCACCCAAGATTGGTGCTATGCTGTGGTTTCACCCTTACATTTAACAGGATTTTAGCCAAAATTCCATCTTCTCCACATTAAAGTTCATTTCTACTTTACACCCGATCATTCATTCAACAGTTTCAGTCTAGGAGTTCAGACTTTAAGGTCATCTAAACCCACCAGATTAAAATTTTAAATGTAAAGGAGTGTGCTAATAATCTAATTTTCCTCTTTATCTTGTTCTCAAAGTCAATTTCGTCCTCACTGTGCCTGAACTGCACCTGTTCTTTCTTCAGACTCAGCTCATAAACACTGACTGGTCATGTGGGATTTAAGATTCTTTGCATCATTAGGACTGCAGTGCTTTGGTCTCCCTGTGTTACTGCCCTGCTAAAGGGCTATGGTGGTGAGCAAGGACAGTGAACAATGGTTATTGATTGAGAGATGGAAGAATGGTGGGAGTTCCTAGTGACTGACAGGAAATGGAGAGTATGAAAAATAAAATGACAGGTGACATATAACACTCTGACAACATGAAACCTACCTTCTCTCTCTTGTTTTCCTTCTCGATCCTCACCACCCTTTCCTTAGCAAATCCTTTCTTGCCTGATGCTTTTAGTTCTTCTTTGTTATCTTTCCTTCGAGTCTCTTTCCAGTGTCCTCTAGACTCCTTCCAGTCCTCTCTACTGGAAAGCCTGTGTTTTTAAAGAGTCCTGTCTCCTCCCTTAATGCCGTTCACCTGCTCACATCAAGGGAGGAGCCCCCTGCTAGGCCCTGGGTCTGTGCGGGTGCTCCACCCCCCATTGCCCCACTCAGACACACAGAATACTGGTAACTTAGAACCTAAAGGACGTAAACTGAAATCTCCATTGGATACCACAAATGCTTTTGATACTGACAAGCGAATGTATTTTCAGAAATCCACATAATATAATCCACATCACAGGTGTTGAAGGACAGATAAAAAATACTTAGACACAAATAAAATGTACCACCAAATCTCATGCAAATCACATTTTATGTCCTTTATATGACAGTACGTATAAAAGACTTACATATAAAATTCATCCCTAACCCTTCTCATTTGAAACTACTTTTTTTCATTCTTCACAGTTATCTTCCTCCCCAGAGTCAAATGGAATATAATGCAATATACATCCCATTAGGTACAAAGATTATACTGGTATCTTTTCCACTAAGTTGCATTTTTGTAGGTGTTCTTCTCCCTGTCCTGACCCCTCCTTTTCCTCCTTTCATCACTTTTCTGTGTCTGCTTGATAGAAGGAACTGAAAGTCGATTTTAAAACTCGGCTGGGTAAAAAAAAAAAAAACAAGCACATGTAAGATGGTAGTACTTACTTCTAGGACAGACTAACACACATGCACACACAGACACACATACACTCACACTTATGCAGATTCACATTCACATGCATAGACTTTGAGTTTAGTTCTTTATTTATTTGACAGAGGCACTAAGGATACACATTTTTGCCTGCTGTGCAACACATGCAATGTATATAGGGTTTTTAGCTGAAGCTAATTTACATCTCCTTTTTAAAATAAGCTTATTTAAAAAGTTTCAAATTTAGCTACATTGATCGGACTTAGTACAGTAGGTTTACTCAATAGTTTAAAGGTTCTTCCTCCAGCAGTGTGTATCCATGTCACAAACTTTCCTCTCTCTCTTTCTCTTCTGCTCTATCTCTCTCCTTCTTTCTCTTTCTCTCTCTCCTCCATGCTGAGCAGTGAGAACTCATTAAGATAGTACTTGGGTTTCGTGTGTGTTCTTTCCTCTTTTGTAATCAAAGAGTATGTTTGAGGGAACATGTTAGAGTTTAGACTATAACCCTTAAATATTTGATCCCTGTCCCTCTGTCGATCTATATATGTTTGTGGTTGCGTGTATGTTTGCCTGTGTGTTTGTGTTTGTTTGTGAATGTACCTCTTTGGGAGGACTAAATACACTACACACAATAAGTTAGGGGTATCGTGAGATACTTAGTGGATGTCACACATACGGTGTTTGTTTCACTTCAGACATTTTTGGGACAGGGAGGCAATTGTATTGGGGTGATAGACACACCTAATGAAGAAGTGAAATGTGTTGGAACTGTACTGTTTTACCACAAAGTCAACACTTTTTTTTATCAAAAAATCATAGAGCAGAAGGATTCTGACTACTGTTAGGATTGTGTTTACACAGTTAATAAGTTATTGGAAATGTTTAATAAATATAGTAGTATCAATGCAATTGTGTGTGTGTGTGTGTGTGTGTGTGTGTGTGTGTGTGTGTGTGTATTTGTGGTTGTGTGTGTGTGTGTGTATTTGTGGTTGTGTGTGTATGTATGAGTGGTAGCTTTGTCAAAAAAACAAGACAAACAGTGGTGCATATACATTTGTGCCCGTCCCTTCATCCCTTGTGGTTAGGCGCTTTATTGCTCTTGTTTTTCTTCTTCACTGTCCAATAACAACATGCTGGGCTAAGAGAGCACATGGTCATATAATGAAAAACAGCAGAGCTGTCAAGATAGACATAAATAATGACCTTTATCTGATTTCCATCAAATGAACGCTGGGGCCTGAGATTACTATCGATTCCAGTATTCATATGGCTGTAAATGCTAAAATGAAAGGCCAACAGGCTCGGTGTATTTGGATAGATAAGAATGTGTTTCATTGACATTGTGATTTTGTGATTCATTAGTTATTAGATTTGAATTCTGAGGTAAAATCACTGTCTGGGTTGCTATAAGACAGACACAAACCTGCACCTAAAACTACAAATGCAAGGCCTATTATAAGAAGATTACTTTGAGTTATTCTGCAGTTACTATTTTGAGATATTTGTAATAAATAAACAAATAAATAAAGACAATCATGTACATATAAATGTGTGATCAGAATACTAGGCAATTGCAAATAAATGTTCTTAAGTGGTTATTGGCCATAGACAATCTTTAGGTAGTATAAAATATACATTGTGTGGAGGTTCTTTGAACTTCAGAAAGGTCCTTCACCTTCACATTTCTCATTTAAAAAATTATCTCTAAAAGATAATTCACCAGATCAGTCTTTATGGAAGCAACCGTGTTTTTTTTCAATGGAATTGGTCCACACAATCTTTTGTACGACTTTCATTTTTAAGAGTGTTGGTTTAGCAGACCTTGCATCGCTCAACGGCCTCAGAGAAGCCCAGAAGGTTTATCTGACTCACTGAAGTTTTGAAAAAAAGCTGGGGTGAAACACCGCAGGGTCCATGAGCTCTAGGACTTAAAATATTTATAGCTGAACCTTAAAGTACTCTGCAAACCACCTATATTCTGCATTTCAGTAGTAGGTTTTACATTTGGACTTTGCTACTACAAATCAGTCATATCAATTCATCTAAAAATATGTCTTGGCTTTCCCATCCATGGCTTAGCAGATCCCATCCTGTCTGAACTCTTAATCAGTGTAAACCAGCCTGACCACATTTGCTGATTGCCATGGATAGTCTGTCTGCTGTCACTACTCATTGCACAGCATGTGCACTTTTATGCCATCTGACAAGTGAAAGATTCGGTTCTAGTACCAATCAGCAAGAGCCCACTAGCCTGAAGGAATGATGAACATAAGAAGCGCTTTAGAGAACACTAATACTGTAGCTCAGTGAAGCTCCAGCTCATGTAGTTTCTGATTACCAGTACAAACAGCCTTGCTAATTTTAGCCTTGCTTTGCTTTACAATTAGAAGGTAGTTTTACCACCCACAAAAACACACAAACACACAAGCATGCAATATTTTCAAACCTAAACTATTTTATTCACAGAAAACCTGTTAGACATGGTGGGGATAACAGTCTGGTACAACAACATTGCTGCCAAGTCAACTCAAGTAAGGGTTCAATGTCAGCGATATACACAGTATGCAGACAAATGAAACAAGGTTCCTGTAGGATCAGGGTGCAACACAAAGAACAAAAACTACACAAGTGCAAAAGACACAACCAGCTGGCAGGAGCAAAAAAGTTCTAGTGGGAGTGAATACAATATCATGACCACTGTGTTCTAGCAGCAAATTAATTAAGTCTGCGAAAAAATGCAAAGGAATGCACAATTGAGGAAAACAGCAATAAATAGTAGCATCAGGACTAGAATAAAAATGTACAGTACATAAATAAATACAGGGCATTTACAGAAGCATTAGTTATTCAGTTCTGAATTAGGAGACTGATAACCTTGAGTTTCTAAAGGTTATCAGTCAAGGTTATGAGTTTGGGTAGTGAAGACTTGGAAGTGGGAGGGGTTTGTGGGGTCATCCACATTGCTGTTGGCTTTTGCGCATGCAGTGTCTGGTGTAAATGTCTGCAACAGAGGGGAGAGACACTGATAACCCCCTGATATCTGCAGTCCTTGCTATCCTCTAAAAGATTCATTCTGATGAGGCACAATTTTCATACCTTTATAACTCAGAGTAATGGACGAGCACATATATAT
>JBBPDE010000128.1:6078820-6093876 GCA_037974605.1 Nannopetersius ansorgii
CACACACACACACACACACACACACACACACACACACACACACACACACACACACACACACACACACACACCGACTGTTACAATCAGAAATATCTTGACATATAAGTTATACTTGTATTTACATAAAGTATACTGCTGTTATCTTTTTGGAACAGTAAATACTTTAATAGTAGCTACATAGATGTTGTAAATGTGTGAATATACACTCATTAGTGATAGTGTAAAGTTGGGCCAAAAATGTCCCTGTTTCCAGTGATGTTTAGTGTGCTACAAGTGTTTAAAGGTATTTAAGGATACAATGTCAATCAGGCAAGTTTTTAATTTTTTTTTTTTCACTTTTGAGTCCCATATCTTCACAATTTTTTTTTTCCATCAACCTAGACTAAACTCTGTTTGAGTCTGTTTGCTGTGTCTTTTCTGTAGGGTGGTGGTGGCATAGTGGGTAGGATACTTGCCTCTACATCAAGAGCTCATGGTTTGAATCCTAAAGCAAGACCCTTAACCCCAAGTTGCTCCAGGGAGACTGCCCCCTGTAGTTAGGAAATGGAAGTCGCTTTGGATAAAAGCATCTGATAAATGCGGTAAATGTGTATTTATCCACTCGTGATTTTGTCACAGCGGTTGAATTGTTCATTTGTACCTGTTTGTCATTTGTGTTTTCTTATCTACTGGTGGCTTTTCAGATCTGTGGAAAACAACCTTTTTAATACATGTCCGAATATATACAGCACATGGTCTCTTGACCATAGCAGAAATGCTGAAAGCACATAATGGTAGCCTAGTGGTTAGGGCATTCACCCTGTGACCAGAAAGTCCGGGTTCGATCCCCAAGACCGCTAGGCACAGCTGAGGTACTCTGAGCAAGGTACTGTTCCCACACACTGCTCGCCGGGCACCGTTTTCCTGGCCGCCCCCTGCTTCACTTGGTGAATGGGTTAAATGCAGAGGTTGAATTTCATACTGTTCACACTGTGTGCAGTGGTGTGTTCACGTATGACAAATGGTCACTTTCACTTCACCCTTCCAGCTGTGCAACCCCTCCAGACCAGTTCAGCACCTTGGCCAGCAACCACGTTGCTCACCAAGGCAAGAAGGCAGCGTCTCAGGATGAACTGCATCTGCCGTCGGTTAACTACTGACCTTCTACGAGGAAAGTGGTGCTATAATATGGAGACTTCTTCCGCTCCTTGTAATTCTTTGGCTTCTACTCCCCTACTGCAGACTCAAGCCATGAGAACTACCCGCAAGATACCTAATGACACTGGTGCCCCATGCTAGGTTTGCTGACCACCCCACTGAAGTGATGAAAAGCAAAAGGTTGGTTTTCCTTTTAACCATTACTTTTGTTTTGCCACCTGGAGAATTTGGGTACCATTTGTTTAACTCACAGCCTTCCTCCACTCCCTAAAGAGATCCACAAGTTGCTGTTCTCTTCTTCTTCATTTATTGCAAAACAAAAGATATGTTACAAAATGAAAATGCAAATATAGTAAATTGTCTGCTGTTTGAAGTTTCACACGGACAGTGAACAGACTGTCACCAAGGCTGGGGCTGGGCCTGAGGTTAATGATGGTATGATGCTGGCCCACTTTCTCTCTGCCATTTTGCAACCTAACCTCCTTTGTCTGGAAGCACCCTCATCACCTGTAGAGGGTGCACTCTAATGAAAGCAAACATAGTTATCCAAACCAGGGCCACCAAAATAAATGCACTTATGGCCTCTACAACCACCCACAGGTCTTCAACACTCACAGACCTCAACTGGACCCTCTACACACAATCTGTGTATACCATCCCCCAACCACATACACACACATGCATACACATTGGTCTCTCAAGAGACAGCATATCACTCTTTGATGGACTGAGCTTGAGTGACCTCAACAAGCCTAACCCCATTAGCACCAGACCCTCTGTTCCTCACTGGTAATCGAGTCTGAAGGAGTGCCAGTCTGACCAGCATAGTGTATCCACTCATTCTGTCCTCTGCCATAAATAAGACTGGAATCTTTTTTGCTTCTCTGTGAGTCACAGTGCCTCAAGTAAGCCATGACAGACATCATTGTCCTTGGAAAGCCTCTGAAAAGCCACAGGGACACTGACCTAATTACACTTAACACACTGTAAAACGTGGTATGGATGTATTATCTTGCATTGTGCATTATGCACATTTAGATATCATAGTGACCCCATGCGTGTTGTGAGGAAGTAGGACAAGCTCTGTTAAAAACAGTCCTTTTGAAATATGCCATCACGCACAAAAACTCATGAGCTCAGCCCCCAATATAAAGGGACTATGGAAGACATGCGTTCTTCACTAGCATTTGTTTTGGCTCTGTCATCTACAGATGCTAGTGAATATCTGTTGCTAAATCTATCTAATCTTATATCTAATCTAAGTTCATGAAAGGTTTTTTTATTTGTACATATTTTGGTAATATATCCCTGCTCTCATCCACAATGGGCAAACTATTTACACAACTAAACTACATTTTCCAACATGTATCGTGCCTCGTTCAGAAACCAGTCAACTCCAAAATAATCTCTATAACTTCAGTGTGAAATAGTGGATTGACATTTTTGTAGTGCAAAGACTGAGTAGTGAAGGGTTTTTCACCCAGTGCATCAAGCTTTTATTTCAAAAGAAGAAAAGACATATAACATATTATTCAGAGATTTGGGCTTTTGAAGTCCATGCAATCCCATCAATGAGAATCAAAAAGATGCCGCACAGATGTAAAGAAACAGCAGAAAAAGAAGAAGAAGAAACCTGGCTGGCTTTGGTCACACAGTCTCTGGGGTCGAATTTGTTTGCAGACATGTCCAAGACATTCTCCAGCTTCCAGTTGAGCTTGATGATTAGGCATCTCCCTCACAGGAATGAATAGTTAAAAATGAGTTCAATATCAGTGCATCTACAAACACTCAAAGAGCAATAGGCATGGCAGACATAAGTAGAGCGCAACAAAATACCCGGACTAGGGATGCAAAGTGTGAATTGAGTAACCGATTGGCAGAAAAAAAACAAGGCTGTTCTCTTACTTTTCGTGTGTGTGTGTGCGCGTGTGTGTGTGTGTGTGTGTGTATGTGTGTGTGTGTGTGTGTGTGTGTGTGTGTAGGTGTGCATGTGTGTGTGTTTGTGCAGGCATGCTTGTGTGAGCATTTCTGGAAGTGGCCTTGTTATGAAGCAGCTGGCGAGGGCTTACAGTGAAATGGTGAAAGAAGACGACATGGTCTTAGATGCTTATTAAAATCATAAGCCTCCTCATCATCCGTCTCACAGGAAATGCACTCAGATCTGTCCCAGGGCCCGCTATTCATTACAGGTTCATAATGGAGTGCAGGAAAACCTCATTGCTCTTATATCTGAGGTGTCTCTTAGCGCTCTTATAAACAACACAGCCTGAAATCACCCAGGAATAGAGGGCAAGTGTGTAAATCCCCTTCGATCGTGCCAAACACTGGAATGCTGCTTCTACAGAGAAGAGGTACATGTGCTATGTCACACTGTTAAGACAAGGCACTTCAGCACCAGAGTACAACTGATTGAAGAAGGTGCCTTTATTCACAATACAGATACTAAAGGCTTCTGCACATGGCCAGAGCTCAAGTAAGAAAATCTAAAAGTTATTTAAGCTTTTACATCAAAGGGCTCTCTACTCTAGAGAGGCAAGCTACAAAACGTAATAATACAGAAAGTAATGTGGGTGGAAAAAAAGAACAATTCAGATACAAATGAAGCGCATCCCATGTGTTTCGCACGCTTACATTTTTAATAATATTCACTTCAGTCTTGTCCTAAAGTCAATATATATATATATATATATATAAATATATATGTGTTTGTGTGTGTGTGTGTGTGTGTGTGTGTGTGTGTGTAGGTGTGTGTGTGTGTGTGTGTAAAAAGCAGGAAGCCAGAGAATACTAGTTTAATCTTTAAATTAGACACATGTGTAGGCCTTCAAGTAGATAGACTGCAGTTCTTGTGTGCGTATGTGTGTGTTTGTAACACTCCACTTATGACATCAGTGGGAGTAAAGACTCATTGACGTATGATCAGACTAAGTTTCAGTTAGGCAGTACTGCAGAACAAAGAGCAAAACCATAAGCAGAAATAAGGCAACAAAAGCTTATTATACAAAAAAATCACATGCGTAATTTTAGTTTAAGTTATTAAGTTATTATTGATGTGAGTTAATGGAATGAGCAGTCTTTATTGCTCCATTCCTCTATTTTGAGACAATGTAACAGAAACACAAACTGATGTCTTCAAATAATGTCATCAAATAATTAAAACCCTACAGAAAATGCTTCACTTACAAACACTGCTTAACAGAAAAAATGTCTCAACAGAATGTGTGACTTAGATCTAAAATACCAACATCACTTAATGAAAAACTGTGTGTTGAATGTATACATGCAGAAAACATGACGCTTTAATGGCATATGCAAGAAAATAAAGAAGAGCAACCCTGACTGTACAGTTCTTCAACAATTACACAGATTTGAGTGTAAAATGGGTCTGCATTAACCCCACAATGCAGTTTTGATAGATATAGAGACCATAGACATGGTTACAGCAATGTAGAAAAAAGTGATATGACCAGATGAATCATCCATCACCATATTCTACATAAATGACTGTGATGCACACCAAGAGAATGGTCCAAGCCTGAGTTCCTGATCCGTAGACTGAGAGGGATCTGGTGACTCTGTATTGCTCCAGGGGCCATTTTTCTGGCATAGTTGGGTTTGCTTGTACTATTAGAGGGATTGGTCATATTACCTTTCTGACAGGAGTGGTCCCTTCCAGGATGTCAGTGACTCCATCCACAGGAAACAATAGGTCACTGAATGGTTTGTAACTATGTGAATGATGGAAATCATATGCTATGGCTTTTGCAGTCAGTAGATCTCAACCTGTTGGAGACTTTGGACCACCTATCTTCACCAGAGGAACATACTACACCCATTACACTTTCAAGGTGCACTGATGTTGTTCTAGCAGCTCATGCTTCTAAGATACTTTGTATGTTGTTGTATCCAATTACTTGCTCTGTTAATATAGCTAAAGACATTAAGCCCTACACAAGAAAATTCTCAAAAGGATGTTGACAACAGTTAAAAGTCACATCAAAGGTAAACTTTTGACAAACTTCTGGCTGCATACTTGTAGAAAAAAATATTTAATCAAAGACAACAATTGATCTATTTTCCAATTAATAACTAAAGATGTTTCATGTGGGACTATCATAGCAATATCCAATCAAATCCAATTAGCTTTCGAAGCTTCCCTCTAGAAAAAATTGCATTACAGCAGGATTAAGCAGCTATCTGCACTGGACTTGATTAATGACCACACTAATTAATGCTGAAAGAGCTCATTGGAGCGACTCTTCATGTAAGTGAGCTCAGCGATCCAGCAGCAAAGTAAGCACCAAGGAAATAAAAATGTCAGGAGTACAGACAGCCAGTACACCAAACATGCTTCATAATGCTTTCTAATACTTGTTTATTCTAGTAGTCTCTAGAACATGTTCAACAACACTCCCTTAATAAGCCATCAAGAAAAAAAAACTTAATAGACACAACAAATGCTCTAAAACAGGTGGGTCTGTGCCAAGACCCCAGTCTGCTGTGTACAGGACCCTATTTAAGACACTCACAGTAGTGTCAGAGAGGTAGAAGTGGTACTCAATCCACATTTAGGAACTTTGAATATTCAATAAACCAGTTATAAAATCTCCAGTCAATCAGCCTCCTATCCACCCTGTCACACAGGACCCACACAAATTTAATCAAAACCCTCTATATCCACAAACCCACACAACACTTCTAACTGGCAACTGGAATAATCTGAATGGTAAAAAATGTCTCCTTACCTTTTGGAACCCAGTTCCCAAGTGATCTGACTTCAGTAAATCCAAATTTAATTTTAGAATTCCTTTAAAATAGTTACTTCCCCAGATGAGTACCTGAAAAACATACGTATTTCTTTTATCTTATTAACATGTTTAAACCTTTTTTTTTAGTTTATGGCTATTCATAAGCAAACACACATGGACACAATGCAATCTACCTAAATGAAATCAAAACCTAGTAGTGTGTGTGTGTGTGTGTGTGTGTGTGTGTGTGTGTGTGTGTGTGTGTGTGCGTGTGTGAGTGTGAATATCTATATTAATTTCAGAATCTAACAAGTTAAAGAGGTAAAGATGGTCTGGCTATATGATCAGATGAGTTCCATTTATGTCCTGGCATAATTTTCCTGTCAAGGACAAAACTTTGCTTTGAATATGGGGCCATGCTGGAATGGAATGAAATATTGCATCAGCCTGAAGTTGTTCTTTGTAAGATAAATTGGAGAAGACACACACACAAGTGTTTTACACTCACATATCTTGTATATCTTGACTTGGCACTGCTAAGTCTTACTGGAGATACTGAAAGATCCCTGCCACACAACTGATGAAAATTCACAAAATGAATGATTAAAGATTCAGCGCAGATTGAGAGAAAAAGAAAAAGAGAGAAAATTTGTTTCATTCCACCAGAAATTGTGCCTCACTTATTCAGCACTATTAAGGCTTGATACATTCTTTATTGCCAGATCAGAGTCTGTAGAATGACACAAATCAGGCATATTTAAATATGTTCCATATGGAAGATAGGGGGAGAATTCAAATGAGAGAGTAGTGTATGGGCTATTTCTTTGGGGTATATTTTCTGAATTCTAAATGTTTCATGGGGAAATTGAAATGAGTAATTTGCAATCTAATCATTTGAGATAAAAGATTGCTGTTGAGTGAGCTAATATGGGAACTATATTATTTTAATATTATACCGTGTGATGATAATGATATCCATTTTTCACACTTTTCTTTCATATTACTTTTCTCCTTGCAGATAATTCCCATGGCTACTTTCATCAGCAGACCATATAAAAGAATAAGATTACAATACTTTTATATAAACCTTCCTTTGAGACTGCAAACACATGCTGGATCACATGGTGCTCAAGATCACCAGACCTTTTTATGGTTGAATGCCAAAGCTAATAAAGCTACTGGGAAGCCACCAATGCACAAAGTACAATACTCAACAAATAAATTAAGTGATGATTAATGGACTTGGGTATTATGTTTCATATCAATATACATATTACTGTTAATATGAATTACCTTCTATTGATACACATTAATTGCATTGTCATTACATATTAAGTTGTGTACAGTTAAAAATAATTGTGTTTCTATGGGAACAAATCCCTCAAACACCATTGACAAGTCAGACCTCTGGTGACTGATTATTTCTAGCATGAAGCTTGCTTCCACATTTGAAGCTCACTAAATATATTAGGGTTTGTGTCATAACCATAGAAAACGTATCTAAATGCCAACATTACCACAGGCTTTGTGGGGGTTATTTTTTGGTTAGGGGGTTGCAGGAAAATGTGAGGGAGGTGGTGATTCAGCATGGCATATGTTTAATCGTGTTGTGCAAGCCTTTGGTAAATGTCAGAGAAAATGCTTCACTGAATTTCACTTATACCATTATGCCAATAAGACTCATTTGTATGAGTGGTGTGTTTGTGCACAGAAATGTGCAGGAAGGAAGGCTAACCCAAAACAAAACAAAATGATAGCATCGTGAAACAGTAAGATTTTATGTACAGGATGGAAATATTTATAAATCTATGGCGTCTGTCAGAAACACCAAATATGACAGTAAAGAACAGGACCATTTCAAATGACCTAACCATTCTACAACCACTAGCGCACTATTGCTGTAAAGTGTTGTTGCAAGTCTTGTGAAGTTCAGGCATGATGTATTTACAAAATCCCATGAGTCTTCAGTTTAACATACAACACAGGAGCTGGACTGTGCTGTTGTAACTGGTCAGAAAAGGCACCCAAGACGGTAATTTGTCAGCTTGATAATATTCACTGATGAAAATAAATAATTAAATAAATTCATTATATAATTAATTATCTAATTATATAACAAACAGTATGTTCAGTCTTGCACAACAGTTGCTACAAAAGTGGGTGTAAACAATTTTCAGGACATATTGCAGACCTGTAGATGTCAGGTTTCTGTCATGGGGACCAGCAGCAGGCACTCAATATTATTGTAAAAATATTTACATTTAAATATTTATACTGAGCCTATCTTTTACTATAATAATTGAGAAACCTATGAAAAACACATAATGTTACTGCTGCAATTGTTATGTTGATTTAGCGTAGTTTTGTGTAGCATACTTTACAAATATTTGTTTTTGTTTTTCTGTGTGGGAAAGAAATAAAAGTTTCTACATTTGCCTTGGTAGACAAAGATGATTATTAAAAAAACATTTGAATAATCCTGAGAGTGCCTTAGACATCCCATCAAAGAATGAGAGAAAATGTCAATTTCTCTTTACTTCAAAGGCAGTCTAGTCACTGTAATGCTTTAATGTCTGTAGCTCAGGCTGTGACTGTGTGGCTGCTGAGCCGCTGGCATCAAAGCAGGGTGATCCATCAGCTGGCAGTTTTCTTCTGTGACAGTAGCAAAAAGCTGGCAAGCGCAAGCTTAGAGGTCATTCCCTGGAGAGAGACGGCCATGTCTGGAAGCTAAGAGTACAGGTAGACAGAATACACTCCTCACCCTGTACACACACAGCCCCCTGAGGTGCCGCCTCTGGGTTTCAGCTGAGACAAGGCCACTGCCAGACATACACCAGGAAGACAGAGACTTCACACACATACACAGAGCTGTGGACTGGTCCAGGTACAGGAGTTCAAGTACTGAGACCAATTAGATAGAGAGAGAGAGAGAGAGAGAGAGAGAGAGAGAGAGAGAGAGAGAGAGAGAGAGAGAGAGAGAGAGAGAGAGAGATCTGATCTGATCTTCCTGACCAGGGAACGATGTAGTCTCTGCATGAAGAACATATCAAATGATCTAGGGTCAGGTTATAATCATCTTTTTTGTTGTTTGTGCAGAAAACTATCTGGGTAATTTATTTCAGTCTACTTCAGTGGATCTGCACAATCTATTTTGACCAAATTAATTTTGGCTCTGTAAAATACGGCTGTGCTCATCCTTCCAGAATGGAGTGCCAACAAGTAACAGATTTGCATAATAATCAAGATGGCTAGGAAGACCCACTTGAACACATAAACGTATGTGGTGCCAGTCAAGTTTTCCTTTCTACCATGGCTTTTTGCATCAACATGAAAATACCACAATTAGAGAGAGAGAGAGAGAGAGAGAGAGAGAGAGAGAGAGAGAGAGAGAGAAAGGCAAGAAGAGACAGAGAGTGTCAGAGAGATGAATAGAGAACACGAGAGAGACAGGAGAAAGAGAGATTCAGCGCGAGACAACCTGAGAGAGAGAGAAAGAGAGAGAGAGTATTGCTATTCTTCAAGAACCTGCGACACAGCTTGCAAGAAAGTAAGCACAAACCTGCCTTTACTCTTTATTTTTTTTATTTGCTGCCATTATAATCACTGTCCTTTTTACCTTTATCTTTAGTTTCATGCTGATACAACCATGCTGCAGCAAGGAGCGCTACAAGAGGTCTTTTTTCCCTGATGCCTTCAGAGTATAACTCATCTGCCCTGTGTCAAGACCTATTAAGACATAGCACACTGTGTCTAACACATTTCATTACATTTCTTGAAAACTTTTCCAGAGAGATTGTATTATATCATACCATATTAGAGAAGTATATCATTTATATCAACACATTTATATCTCTGTGTCCATAAATACCTTATGTCAGTGCCTTCATCCATATGCATTTTAAAACAGACTTACTTGTATCTATATATTTCTACCTTGCTGTTATCCCTCATGTCTTAGTTATTTTGACACTTTTTATGCTGACCACATGCATCTGTCCATCCATCCATTGATCCATCCACCCAGCTGCTCATCTCTCCAGCTATCTGTTCATCCATCCATCCATCCATCCATCCATCCATCCATCCATCCATACATCCTGCTCTCACACAACAGACCTGAAGGCAGTGGCCTTTGTTTCAGAAAGAATCCAAATAGAGGATTTCTTACCTGCACTGCAAATACAAAATATTTTCTGTATTCATTTCTCTTCCTTGAAATGCTTCCAGAGCACACTCAAAAGAGATGTGAATTCAGGCAATTCAAGCATTTAACTGTGCTAATTAAGACCTCACATCGCTGGGACTAAACAGCTCACTAAATGAAAAGGACACAGAGATGAGTGCCAGCTATAGTGGCTGCGAAACCTCCAACCTGTTCTCTGGTTGAGCACCAGGTTTGTGTGTGCAGTGATTTTGCCACTGATCTCGAGCCAGCTGGAACGGCACGCTGGGTGTCCATCCCACTAGCACTCAGGCTCTAATCCACACCGACTCAAATGAGATTCACATCACCAACCACTGCTTGTACAGAAAGACACTGACACATTGTCCAGATAGACGATGCAATGGGCCATATGTTTTCAGCGGCCTGATCATCAATTACAGTTCATGCATCTAGTGTTGCTTCATCAAAAGACATCCTTAGTGTAAATGAGTGCTGTCACTATTGATTTCATTAGTAATCAAGTGAGCTATTGGTTATTCTCGCAATTAATCTGAGTTGAAAATAGACAGAGTTACTAAAAACAGAGTGAACAAACATTGTTGTAAAGACAATAGATTACTTCATTTAAAAAAAGTGTTGGTAGAGATAAGACAAGATAAAACCCTGGAAAACACTAAAAGAAATGAGAAAAGAGAAACTTTTTGCATGCTTCTTTTTTCAGGCAGGTGAGTTGGAAATAACCAGGTCACTAATCGGGAAATTAGAAATCATCCCACAGACTATTTTGCATGCAATTATTCCAATTAGTGCACACACAAACACATTTTGCACTTTTATAGCTACCTTATAGCTACCAGTATAGCATTGTATCATTGGCTTCAAATGTGTTTTGCTAAGTAATTTCATTTAGACATGCTTGAGTGATTTCACACAGTGTAGGACACAGAGCAATATTTTTTATTGTTTAATTTATGTATTTTCACATTCTACATCATATTTTTCAAATCACTGTGCACAGCATGACATAGCAGTAAGAAAGACCACTCCGACCCCCTAATGATCAGGTGTGTGGAGTAGCATCTGATAGGAAAGATGAGACGGCTGGGTTTAAACACCTCCCTCTGCAGCTGGATTCTGGACTTCTTAACTAAGAGACTTTAATCAGTCAGGACTGAGAATAGTGTCTCCAGTATTACCACAAGCCCCCCCAGGGTTGTGAGCTCACTCTCTGCTGTTCACACTGATGACTCACTATTGTGCAGCAATGCATGGCTCATCATCAAGGTGACGGATGACATGACTGTAGAGTGTTTGATCGGGGGATGTTAGTGTAGTGTGTTTGATACGGTATGTACAGAGATGAGATGCAGTTGCTAATAGACTGGTGCAAAAACCTCACCTGGGTTTTAATGTGGACAAAACAAAAGAGCTGTTGTTGACAATTACACCACATGCTTCATACTCTAAACCACCAGCATTGTAGGTGACCCCACAAACCCCTACCACTCCCTCTATGCCCTCCTTCCATCTGGCAAAAGCCTCCACAGCATATGGCCTTTACTGCCACAATGGGAAAATGTTCAGGCCATATTCCTGAACTTCACACATAAACAGACTTCTAAACGGAACTGTTTCCCTCTCCTCAACACAAACACCTATTTATGCCTTAAACTGTTCTGCCATAAACATTTACAAACCAGCTACAATTTCCCACAAACTCACTGTACATAGCATTCATTTCTTATATATTGTTTTTGTGTATTTTATTTATTTTCATTCATTTTTATCCTGTTGCCACCATTAATGTATGTTTCCGTCCAATTGTTCATTGTTAGTCCTACCCGAGTGTTTGCATTTATGCACAGTCAATGATTCTGATCCTAGAATAAAGTATCTGTCTTAAATTGTGTTCATTCAGACTTTCTGCTTTTGTTGGCTGCACTGTATGTTGTCTTGCTCGTAAGGTTGTATATTGGATTTTGTGTTGCTCTCATTCCATTCTGCACTCTCTTTAGTCCTGTTCTGCATGCACTTAACGTCCTCTTGTGATGGTTCTGTTTTGTTTATTGTGTTGAACCATGGTCTTGTAGAAACATTGTTTTGTTTTGCTATGTTCTGTGTATATGGTTGAAATGGTAATAAACACACAGGTGAATAACTGCTGTTGGTGAATAAGTGCTACATTGATAAAATCAAACTGAACCTAATTTCTGTTCACTTTATCAGATTGTGCTCAGTCTCAGTGGGTCAGATTTGCGTCAATACTAGCATGCTTTTGTAAAGCTGAAATATATTTTATTAACCATATCATTTGTTATGTTTCCATCCATAAATCACTATTTAGTACACAAGGTTTGTAAGTCACCTAGGCAACAGATAGGAAATACAAATGAAAGATCATGAGTGTCTAACATGCAGACAGATGAGCTCACAGCATCATGCACATATTTGCACACAAGCATGCACTTTACTTCAAGACAAAATGCATTTACCCAGAGCTCCTTCAAATTAAACCGTTTCAGGTATTCCAGGTGCATGCAGCCATGCTGGCATCAGCGAGCTCCTTAAAACGGCAGCAAATGAAAAAGAGGCCTGACACCCTGTGAAGTAAATTGCAGTGGATCAATTGAAAATGTCACCTTCGTGGCAGGTTTGATTAAAAAGAAAGTGCTGAATACTCTTTATCCCCCCGGAGAAGAACAATGAGTCTAGACCCATGCTAATGTAAAAGCAGAGCAGAGCGCACTGATGATATGTGAAAGACTTTCTGCACAAATGCGTTTTTAAAATGCTGTAAGCAACACTCAAACACAGTAAAGGAATCGTGTCAGTGTGTGGGCCATTACAGAGAATCGCTGTAAAAAAAAAAAAATAAGTGTACAATCATGGTATTATTAATGGACACACAGACACACACACACACACACACACACACACACACACACACATAAACCCACCCACCCACACATAAACCTACACACACACACACACACACACACACACACACACACATACAAACCTACACACACGCCAGACACACACCGACACCTCTACACACACATACACGAAATCCATCAAATACTCCAGTGAGAGTCAAGCGTTTTAATATTATAGCCTCTTAACTTGTTTCAGGATTGTTGTGTGTTAGGCAGCCACCTAAGTACCAGTAATTGTGTGCAGTCAGGTTAACCACTGAAACCTGCAACCAGCAATGCGCAGGTGTATTGCATGGCTATTTTCCAGGCATCATAACTAAATGATGGTTTAACGTGCAGAGAGAATGCCCATACTGTACCACAGCAATCAACACATGTGGCCCTCTGTTGCTGTAGCAGCATATGCATGAAGGTGAAGCCAAACATCACAGAGTAATCTGGTCCTGAAATGACTCAAAATCCTCCCTTAATTCTGATCAATAGCACTGGCCTTCACCAGGGGTTCAGAAAAAGCAAAGAGATTCCCTTTCCACACCTAACCCTGAATTTTATCTTCTCGTTACTATTGGAATGAATTGTTACTGTTTGCAAAACTATTTAGATTCTTTAGTGAATTTAGTCATTGGTAATCCTGAATGTACCAAATTTTAACTTATGACTCAAGAGGAAGGCTTAAAAAAATCATTTTTTTTTTAGCTCAAGGAGCTCCAGTGAAATGGATTGACTTAACAGAAGGCATATATGAACAGATTAAAAATAGTACATACACTAGTAATAAATCGATTTCAAGTATTGGAAAAGTATTGCATTGATTTCAGGTTTTGTAAAGGCTGGTAAATTACGTCAATCTGAAACTGAAAATAACTAAAAAGTATTTTTTTAAGTACTCATCTTGGCTCTGGGGACAACATTCTGTCTTAGGCCTGTCTTAGAGCATTTTAGTGCAGAAAAATTCCAAGGGAACAAAAATCAATAAAAAGCACAGCTTTACTTTTTCTCTCAAATAAAAAAATGCATTACATTCATAATTACTGTATTTTTAGCTCACAAAAACTCTAGGCTAGCAAAAAAAAGTAACACCTTGTTTGATTTTCTGTACAGGCAAAACTTCAATTATTTTTTTGATTAAAATAGCTTAATTAAGAGTAACATGTGATTAACTAGTATCCACGTGAATGGCATGGTTATTAAAGGAACTAGTTAAATTCTAATTATTTTTAAAAACATAATTTACATTCAATCTATGGTGTGGGTATTAGAATATTTGTATTAAAGTCAGTCAGCAATGCAATGAGAAAATGTTTCTTCTTCCAATATCTTCACATAATTTCTTGTTGAACTAATGTGGAATCTTTCTGATCTTTCATGGGGGGTGACTGTGTTCAGGTAACGCTGTTGAGTGAATGTTTCAGGATAAGATTACACTTTTCGTGATTAATTATATTAATGTATTGATGTAAAATCAAAAGTATTTCAATGGTCATATTTAAAATTAAACTGTAATTATGGTGTGCTGGGGCATGTGCTGTAGATACCTAGGTTCTTTTGTGAATGGCATTTTATCCAGTTAATGTGTTTTTACCTTTAATTTACATACATATTTGTGTGTGTAACTTCACTGGGACACAAATTTCAGTCTAGTTATAGAATCACCTTTTATAATTAATTTGGTGAAACATTTATGGAGTAAAATTGATACATCTGTTAAGCCTTATCTGTTTATGTACAAAATGAATTATCTGTTTGTGTATCTGCATTTATAATTAACAGACAGATGCATGTGGGATGTATGTACACATTTTAGTATTTGATGTTTGAAGTAAAATGCGGCTCTCCATGTGTATATAATCTTTTCTCTCTGCCCTCCAGGACAGCAGGAGTTGGGCCAGTGGCAGCAGTCCATCTCTCTGCCCTCAGGGTGGACGGTGACATGATGAGGCAGGTGCTGGCATATGTTTTACCCAGAAACAGCATTCTCCAGCCAGGTGGGAAAGATTTTCTCTCTCTCTCTCTCTCTCTCTCTCTCTCTCTCTCTCTCTCTCTCTCTCTCTCTCTCTCTCTCTCTCTCTC
>JBBPDE010000128.1:6239677-6250960 GCA_037974605.1 Nannopetersius ansorgii
TTGCTCAGGGTACCTCAGCGGTGCCTAGCGGCCTTGGGGATCAAACCCGGACTTTCTGGTCGCAGGGCGGATGCCTTAACCACTAGGCCATCCAACTGCCCCACTAAGCCATCCAACTGCCCCACTAAGCCATCCAACTGCCCCTTTGAATAACTATTACAAAAACCATTAAAAAAATGACCCCACCAATTGTAGAGACTTTGTTGACGCTACTGGTGACAAGTAACAAGTTCCTCCCTACAGCTAGAAAATGTCTTTTTATGCAGAATGTCAGTATTACTATCCATTTCATTTCATTGCAAATGAGTGAATATATCCAAGGCTCTTGTGTCCCAAACAGTACAAGAACTGTTTACTTCAAAGAACTGTTCATCTCCGTGTTCTTTGTACCACTGAACTTTCTTCTGTTATTCTTAATGAACCAAAGAGAAACATTTTCCTCTTGCTGAAAATAATGCACTAAGAAGCAGCACTAAAATGATATTTCAAGACATTGATTTAAGGGAAAACTAGCTTTTTTATCAATATAATAAGTTATACGTAAACACAAATAGTGCATTTTAGAACTGTAATTGTTTTAGTGTTTCATTGTGGGTATTTTATCTTACTTCAAATCAACATTCTGTCAAACATCACATGTATACAGGTATGTTTCCTCCGGGTTAAATATACTTTTCTGATTCTGATATTTCCCAACATACAGAATATCTACTTTATTACATTTAATTCATTTGACATTCAGTTTTATCCAAAGCGACTTCTTTCTTCAGTTTTGTTCATGGCAGAAATGGGGCTGTGAGCCCATAACCTGCATAACATAAGTACCTGTAGCCTGTCATATAACACAAACAACATTTTATCACTACACTATTAGAATTGCAATCAGAAAACTACATTGGTCTTGGAGGAATATATATGATAGATACTTGCACATCATAGCAAGATAATAATACACATAATGATAGTTATTTAAACCTGGTAAGAAATTGCACATAAAAGTGACATCAATGACATCCCTGCACAGATTATTGTCTGAATGTGTGACTCAAGGAAGAGTTATATAGTCCAATGGCAGTGGAGAGGGAAGGATTTCCTTTCCTCATTACATTATTTTTGCCATTCTCACCTTTCCTATGCCCATATGGAGAAGATAGCAGCTTGGTGATATAGCCGCCCCCGGCTTTAGGAGTCATGATCATATTTTCTCTCCGGAGCACTTCTTTTCCAGGTCAGTAAAAGATATTATTATATAAACCAAATATCTGATATGCTATATGGACAAATGTAGTGGGACTTCTGACTATTACATAGACAAAGACTTTAATGACATTGCATTCAAATTCATGGGAATTTGTGCCCATTCATTCTGTAGAGCATTTATGAGGTCGGACACTGATGTTAAGAAGATAAGAAGACCTGGCTCGGTTCCAGTTCAACCTAAAGGATGGTGTTGAGCTCAGGGCTCTGTGCAGCCCAGGCAAGTTCCTCTACATTAAACTCATCCAGCCATGTCTTTATGGAGCTTGCACTGGGACACAGTCATGCTGGAAGAGAAAAGGTTCTTCCCCAAATGTGCCCACAAATATGGAAGCATGGCATTGTCCAAAATATCTTAGTCTGTTGAAACATTAAGATTAAGCCCTTCACTGGAAGTAAGGTGCCTAGCCCAAACCCTGCAAACACACAGTTTAACCTATTACTGAGTCACATCTGTCCACCAAAATGAGAAATCAGATGACATTTTTAGTCCTGTTTAGTCCATATTGGCTAAACATATAAGCATGGTTTGTATTTTAAATGAATTAATATAATAAACATCAGTGAAGTAATTGGCATTTAACATTTGTTAATTTGCATTCATCAGGTTACAGAGAGGTGAAGCTTCACATGCTTGCAAAATCACAAAAATGGAAAAGTAGCAGCTGGAGGACGGTCCTCCACCGAGCAGAGGCTCACAAAGGGGTTGCGAGTGTTGGACGATCCTTAACTTGTGAGGCTAATTTGACTTCTGTATAAAATAAAGACTTGCAGTTACTTTCCTTAACTCCTCTTTGTGTTCGTGCGTCCTTTCAGCCTGGCACCATGAAATGAACAGTCTGTAATTATTGTAAAATAATATGACTACATACAAAATGTGTCTAATTTATTCAAAAAATATATTACATACACATACTATATTCATTATTATACGTATATAAAATCTGAATACAATAGGTGCACAAACCATTATGCTGATTTGTCACGTCTGGTCCCTCTCAGTCACGCCCCCAATGGAGCCTGTCACCGAGGTATTAGGTGGTCCACAGCCCTGAGCACATTCATGTGATGTCATAGGTTGTCGTGTGTGGGGTCGTTTGGTGCCTAGGCAGCCCAGGTGAAAATGTGGAGCTTCTTTAGCTGGGTTGCTAGGTACCTATTGACATGTCCACCTGTCTTGTCTTTAGTTAAAGTGTTTGAGTTTATTGTTCATGTTGTGTGATTGACTGTCTGCATTTATATCTGAGTTTAAAAGTCTAGCCGATCCACAGAATCTTATTGTGTGGACAACCAAATCCATCCTGTGGCTCTGAAATATTGTATTACTTTTGATTCATGTGCTTGTATTCACTAGTAGGGGAGAAAATACAAAGCACAAAAGACTTTTCCTGTTGGCAACCAGCAGACTCTGTAGTGGCAGTGGAGTGCTCTTTCTACCAACCGAGCAACAAGAAGCTGGAACCTTTTGTTACACATGCTGCTTGGTGTTTTGACTGTGTGCTTCGCCCGTGTGTCTCTTCACCTATCAGTCTGCAGGCGTGAATGCAAGAGCCCCTTCGCCTACAGAAGAGTCGACTCTGCAGAGTCCCCCTTCCAGTGTTCAGAGAAAGTTTGCCTGGAGTGAAGGTCCTCCAGAACTTTGTGTTAGAGATTGTGTTTATTATTCATGCTCTCCAGAGTGTAGGTCTTCCGGTATCTCTGTGTACCTCTACTAGTCAAAGCTTGCTTGTGTGTGTTAGCCTGCACAGCACTCTGAAACTTGGAACTTTGCCATTAAAACCTATTTCAATTACTAACTCTGTTTCATGCTAGTGTGTTCACCCCATACCCAACATGATAGATGACCACACACCTAACAGCAGACCCCCTGCCCAAAGAGTATATTTATTTGCAAATGCATAACAATAAAGATTCAACATTCAGGTACAGGTATGACAGTAACAATACAATAAATAGATGCCACAACAGTGTAAGAGTATAGTGTGAATGGGATGTAAACCCTCCAGAGTGACAAGAATTGCACTATAACTATGATTATTTCACAGTAGGCAGTCAGGACCACTAAACAAAGTGCAAGGAATGACAGAAACAATACAATACATAGACTATACAGCAATGTAACAGTACAGTGTGAATGGGATGTTGATCTGAGACAATACAATAAATAGACAACACTGCAATGTAACAGGCTGTGGCAGTAAACAGTAGGTAAAATGCAGGTGCCATTGAAAGTCCATAGTGTAATATGTGAGGTAGTATGCTGGTACTTGGTTAGGAAGGGGCTAAACACTTATGTGCATTCATGTGTGAATTTTCTATTAAACACACTCTGGAGAGTTATTCCATTCATCAGACACTCACAGGGAGAAGAAAAAAAATACAACAAACCCTCCACATCAACCCTTAACACCCAAATAATGTGCCTGTGTGTGAAGTGCAGCACTGTTAAAAGATTGCATTTTTTAACAGTACTTTGTTACTTGCAGGTTTCAGATATGTTTATCAAAAGGCTCCAAATGTCACATGAAGCTTTGATCATACATTGTGCAGAATCAGACTTAATAATAATGTACACCTAGTGGCCTGGTGGTTAAGGTGTTGCCCCTGAAGGTTGTAAGTTTAAATCCCAGGACTGCTAGTGACACCTCTGAGATAGCCTTGAGCAAGATGCCAACCCCCCCCCCCTCACCGTGTTACTGGCTGCTGCTGCTTCACTTGGTGAATGGGTTAAATGCAGGGGAAGAATTTCACACTGTTCACACAGTGTGCTGTGCCGTGTTCGCGGTTGACAAACGGACACTTTACTTCACAGCACATAACTGGCGTGTTTGAAAGGTGGTGGTGACATACAAAACCTATAAATCAATGAATCCCACTCGGCACAGACATACTTCCCAATTATTAAAATGATAGTACATCATCTCAAAATATTTTTTTCTATGTATCTTATTACAGTAAAGTGTGTATCAGCTAAAGATTTTCAAACTGTTTGATAGGTATCTTTGACGTTTTTTCAATAAAAAATGAGAACATTCTAAAGAGATATCTATTTTAATATCACTAAAAAGAGTTACATTTTGACTTGACAACTATTTTTTATCTGAAAACAACTCAAAAACTGAAGGCCTTTTTCTATGAGCAATGAGCACATAATGTAAACAAATCAATTATATAACAATAACAATTACATTAAGTCTTCAAGGGTTCACAAGTAAATCTACCTTTGTGTTGGAATCATTGTGTACTTAATTAATTCTTCAATTCCCTCACCAGTGGTAGCAGATTGTTTGGGGTTCCTCATTTTAATTAGCTACCCTCGAGCGTCGAGACACCATGTTTCAATTAGTCACTTAATGAAATTCAATAATCATAAAACAATTACCACTTTGGTGCAGCTCTTCACTGAAACCAATTACAGTCGCGGTAACAAGTGAGGAACTGTCGTTTCATCGTGGACAACATGCCGGCGGTGGGAGAGAGCTAGCATGTGGAGATGAGGGTCTTCTCTCCTTTTGTTTGCAGAGTTAGCACCTCACACTAGCTTCTTGAGAATGAGCAGTGAGGGAGGCCTTGCTCTTCACCGGGCCCTTGAGATGAGCAATTACAGGTGATTGCTAGCCTGTGAAATAGTGCTAACTAAATGTGTGTTAGAGTGCTTGCACTTTCCCATGGGGTGCTTTGCTTTCTTTTCTTTTCTCTCTTTTTTTTGAAAGCTGAAGCCAGCTTTAAAATAACAAACCACTTTTACACTTCGTACAATCTTGTATAAACAGTCCACTTTTACACTTCATACAACTGTACTTGCATGTGTATTCATATGTACTGAAGACATTTGCAGGCTCCGTCAAGAACCTAGACGGGAGGGTGGTTTAAGGTCCCAGAAGCTAGATGCTCAGCTTTTTTGATCCTGACTGAAACTGCATATGATTCAGTCATTAGAATTTTTTTCCAGCACAATCGTTACTTATTTACATCGTTACTCATTTTTCTGGGACCACTCTCAACAATCACACTTCATTACATCTTTTATTATAAAGATTAAAATGGCCATGACAGTAATGCTGAAAAAGCAATCTATAAAGATTACATTAAGACAATACCGTTCATAAAGATTAGCTCAAAACAGTTAAGCGGTGGAAAGTTTAATTCGGACCTCTTTTTTTTTTGGTGAGGGGGATGAAAACTCTGGTATGGCAGCAGACCTGCCCATTTAAGAGACGATCGAATCATTCAAAAGGAACGCTCAACACGCGCAGGGATTTCAGCCTGACGCAGACCGACTGCCACGGAAAATTGGCCAGTGACCCCCGAGACGGGTCAGTCCCAATTCACAGATGGCAAATTGCGTGGAAGGCATTGATTAATGGGGAAGACACAACTCGTTATAGCCCGCAGTGTCATCCTCGCTCTCACACATCCCCCAGCTCTCCTCCTCGCTCCCCATCAGCACAATCAAGCCAGCAGATAAAATAACAATCCAACAATTGATCTCACCCCGGCAATTAATTGCCTTCTCTCCAGTGTAATTTGTAGAGGAGAAATAACACTAACACTACTGTGCCCAAGCAAATGGAAAGGATAGAGAGAGAGTAATGTGTATCGCCCCTTGAGTGTGTATGTAATTTAAGCTGATAGTTACTCAAAACTAACTGAATACTCGGCAGAATTCATGACTGTAAGAGGTTGCATATGAGAAAATCACTTTGCAAACAACATCCGTTTTAACTCTGAAACAGCCATATTAGCCATACAAACACTCAGAAAACTGTTTAAGTAATTCACTATTTTATCTGTTTGTTTTTTTTTGGTGACTTCCACACAGCAATATTTCATGTGTTACAGTTTTAGGTTTCACTTGACATTGTCTGCGGCTGGGTTTTAGTATATAGTTTAAATTGTTCCACTGATTTAGACTCACACACTCACTTTCTGTAAGTCAAGGGTATCCGGAGTTTAATCCTCACTAGGGTATTATCCCAGGGCCAATGGGCATGAGGCACTGATTTACACTGCATTCTAAAACCATATGATTCTAGAATCCTTGCTGTAGAGTCACTGCAGGTGTAAAGTAAAGATAAGTGGCCTCTTATAGCCATGTGTAAACAGCACAGCACGGCACACATTGTGAACAATGTGAAATTCTTTGTCTGCATTTAACCCATTCTCCAAGTGAAGTAGGGGACTGCCACCGATGAGCAGTGTCCGGGGAGCAGTGTGTAGGGATGGTACTTTTCTCAAGGGGTGTCACTAGCAGTCCAGGGATTTGAACCCATGAGCTTCTTGGGGTGAAATCCATATCCACTAGGCCACCAGCCACACTTTAGGCTCCATTCAGATTTAGGAGCTACTGCATTAAAAAAAAAGCATGTAAGACTGAGTGAAATGTGTTGTTTAAATGAAATACTGTGAAACATTAAGCTTGAAGCTCAATATCTTTCTCACTGGCTCCTGGCATCATCTATGCTCATATTCCTTACCTTGTTTTAATTATTGTCTTCATGTTGCCTTTGCCTTGCCTACCTTCCTTCATGTGAGCATGTTTTATACTACTTCATTAAATGCAATGTTGTTATTGGATTTTAGACAATAACAGCAAACTTCCATGGTTCTAACTTAAGCCAATTAACTTGTGCTGCTTCTACAACTTTAATTAGCTGAATATAAACGTATTATTTTAAATGTCGGAGTGATGTGTGAAAATGATTGGTGCAGTTGATTGGACTGCACTCAAATCACTTTTGTTTGGATCATTTGTTCATTGAGTATATATTACTCCATCAGTACAATAGCATGGGACCACTTGGCATAACACAAGTACATTTTATTTGTGTAGCTATAGTGCAAAGTTATACCACTAAACCACTATTTTAAAAAATAGTTGTAGTATTCAAGTTTTTTATTAAAGTTTACATTTGATGAAAAGTTATGTTTGTGTTTTTCTCATCTATAGATATTAAAACAAACAGAAAATAAATAGTAGGCCTAATGTAGCTCAGTCAATACAAACTGAATTAAAGTTAATGTAAATAATCCTAAAAATAAAATGATAAAACTGTGTAATTACATATTCCATTTTAATAAGATACAAAACAAAAGTAATACCTCATATTTAAAGGGCTATTAAGTTGTTAGCATAATGGCACTGATGCTGATAAGTATTTTTAGTTGAAAGTAGCTCCATTTAGATACCTCAAGTCTAAGTGTCAGTAAATGAGTATAAGAAACTGTAAAAACATGTCTACAAAGAACGCTCTGCAAAGGTACAGGAATAATCCATCAAAACCAACTTTCATTTCACAGTAATGCAAGTCTGAAGGATGCTTTTCCCCAATTCCCTTTTTAATTTACAAATAACACTTTTCAAAATGACAAAGGCTTATGTCAGTGAACACAGGTGGAGCTGCACCTTCTCACAGATTTGCTAATGATTCATTACCAGCTGGTTCTCAACAAGCAGCTTTGAGCAAACAAGCACTTCAATAAACAGTTTTGGATTGCCTCTTTAAACAATAAAGCTTGAAGTTTTTTGATCGGGCAAAAATGAACCTGCTGCAACAAAACAACAACAACACAATAGGTCTATATAGGCGTAGTCTGGTGGGCATATATTATATATTCATGGTCTTATCTAGTACTGTCCCGGAGAGTACTGACTAAACACAGTGTATTCAAAGGAAAATGTGACAGAAGGTGACAAACTACAGCTCCATCCATCATATGCAAGCTGTGGCCAGTGGCACAGGCCTCCTGTGGTCTTCTGGAAATTGGAAGAGACAGCATGTCTTAGCTCCAGACAAGAATGTTTGAACCAAGAAAAAACGAGCAAAGAAGAGACTAGATCAGTGTGAAGGTGAACAGTTTGTGTGCTGACTGCAGTGAAAGTCACATTTACATCAAGTCGTTATTTTAACAATACAATTTTAACAATAAACCTTTTTTTGAAATATAAAAGATATTGGGGTCGATGCAAACTGACTATCTTTCTGCATGTGGTTCTGCAGCCAGTGCTCTGATTCTCACACCAGAGAGAACGTCATTCGTCATGTTGCTGGTGTCTTTCCCACCACATGCAGGTGGGAAAACAGCAGCTCCCCCTCTCCATCATCATTTGTCAGTGCACTGAGGCCATTGCAACTTTTTTATGAAATGTTAAAAATGAAGTCCAGGTGAAAAGAACACTTCTATGGCCAAAATTCTATCTAGTTTAAGTCAAGTGAGTATCTGGCATGATTCATTGTCGTATGTCCAAAGTACAGTGTACAAGTACAATGAATTTCTTACTTGAATGCTTCTCAACAGACTACAGGTAATTGTCAATAGACAATAAATACTAAGTACATTTAAACATTAAACCCTTCAACATATACAATAAATACAAGTGACTATATAAAGTGAAGCATTCAACATGAGGTAGTATCTGACAGCAACTGGTAGAACATGGGGATCAGAATACAGAGAATGCTTTAGCAATTTACAGAAGCAGTACTAACCAATAAAGTGACCGAGCAAAGTGATGAGCATGGGCTACATAAAATATACGCCAGTATGACAGTGTAGAATTAAGTCAAAGGTCAAAATCAAATATACATATATACAGAGATGAGACGGCATGAATCCAGATTTTACAGGGTACACACAGGGAACAGGGAACACAGAGTAGACATATAAACTGTAAATATACGCTCTTAACTAGAAGTACATGTATACAGAGATGAGACGGCATGAATCCAGATTCCAAAATGTGCAATTGGATCAAGGTTTTGCTATATGGTGCAAATGCTTTTCAGCAGTTAGGTGAAAGGAACAGTACTGGAAAATACTGACTGAAATTAATGTAATGTGTTTTCTATGTGCAAAAGATCAGCAGTGACAAGGTCAGCTGCTGTGCTGAATGCTCCTGTACTTTAATACCTGCAACTGTGACTCTATCCATATTGCATTCATATCCACATTAATTTACATTTACATTTACAGCATTTAGCTGACGGTCTTATACATTAATACTACTCCAGTCCATACAGTTCGTATTGGGAATGCACCTGCCCTTTATCCTAACCAGCATACTGTTTCTACTGTTCTTACTATTTTTACTGCTTTATTTATTTATTCCATTTTATTTTTTACTGTTTTAAGGTCAGGCATTGCAAAAAGCATTTCACTGATGGTGTATGTGACAAATAAAATCTGAATCTGAATCTAATATTGTGAGTTTTTTGCAAGAACAGTCTTTGGTCAGGAAATTGTCTTGGTAGAAACTATCCCTGAATCTTGTAGTAAATGTGTGGAGAGTCCTGAGCCACATACCTGAGGGCAGAAAAGAGAAATGTGTCAGTGACTAAAGTCCTTCATGATGCACTTTGTCTTTCTGAGTATTGTATAAATGTCCTGGACTGAAGTGTACTTCGGAATCATTTTAACCACTGTTTGGAGAGCTTTCCGGTCCTTGTCCAGCAACCATTCCAGAATGTAACGCACCTTGTGAGGATGGACTCCACAGTACACCTGTAGAAAGTGGTGACTGTGGTGGACATCCAGGCTTACTTCAGAAGCCTGACAAAGAGAAGGCTTTGGTGGGCAATTTAATCTGCTGTGTGTGCTATCCATTTGAGGTTAAAACTGAAGGCCCCTTTCTACAGCATATCCTCTGATGTAGATGAGGATATAAACTGGATCCTCCTACCTAAAATCAATGACCAGCTCCTTAATTTTGCTGACACAAAGAGTCTAACCTCTCTGTAGGCTGTCCCATCATTGTGGTGTCAATGGTGGTGTCATCAGCAAACTGTATGATTCTGTATCAGCTGTATTAGGCCACACAGTCTTGTGTAAACGGGGAGCAGAGTGGATCCAGACTGCCTGAGACTGAGTCTTTAATGTGTCCCAGCCTCTCAAATCACTTTATTGCTTTTTATTAGTTAGTTTGTTTGTTGGTCTTTCTCTGTCTGTCTATCGGTTAATTTGTAATGTTCACTGAAATCCCGTTATTAATTTAATCTAAAGGCAATCTGCTTCCTGAAATTCCTGTCCCAGGCTTGCTTGGCTACCCTTGGATACATTTATGTACTGTTAACTTTACAGCTGTGACTATTTTAGTGTGGACATAGATGCCATCTTTAATTTACCATCTCACCATCACCTCCCCCAAGCTCAGAAAAAGTACCTATCTTTTATAGGGTAGTATTACTTGTTCAGGATTATGTTTAAAACAGGAAGATGCAATAGTGTCTTGACTGACAGAATATCTGAAAATATTAACTGAATCATTTTAGTCCATGCAAATGTTTGATATACTACATGTGTAAAAATTATCCTGACATTCACTAGTTATAAAATGAACTATCAAGCCATCTGTAAATCTTGTGGAAAACTAGCTTTTTGTTGTTTTTATTAAGTTTAAAGTGACTCAAGAAAGCATTTATCTTTATTCTCTAAGGCTTCGTCCACACGGACGTTCGAAATGAATGCGCTCTGAACGCTATAGGCGTTTTTGTGGCGTTTTGTAGCAACACTTGATCAACGTCAGCAAGGCATTCGACTGATGGTGTTTAACACCAACCTGGACAGAGTAATTACTGCCCCCACAGGTAAACACACGAAACTACAGATTGGGCATCAGAGTGTTTACACGTGTGTCCTCTTGGTTAGTTCTGCACTGAAAACACGGATCCCTATTCTTTCTTAAAACTCACCGTTTACATTCCTGTTTTAAAAACCCTTCTGATACGGCGCTGTAGGCAGGAGAGGAACAAACATCGGCGCTGCTACTGGGTTCACACTCTTACTGCACAACGTCAGATCAAAGGGACGTTTTTTGTGATTTTTGAAGACATGCGAAGATTTCCGCAGAATCACGGGACATATTCGGTCCTCCAGAACGTCAACCGCACGCCATGTAAACGCCATAGCGATGTTTTCCTCGCGGCCGAGCGCCGGTGCTGAACGCTCATGTGGACACTTTGATTTGCTTCAACGTGCAGAAAACGGGCGGCGCTCAATAGGCGCTCACCTGCGTCACGACCACCAGAA
>JBBPDE010000128.1:6252666-6270852 GCA_037974605.1 Nannopetersius ansorgii
ACCTCAGCGGTGCCTAGCGGTCTTGGGAATCGAACCCGGACTTTCTGATCACAGGGCGAATGCCTTAACCACTAGGCAACCAACAGCCCCACATATCTAGTCTCTACTACCTCTCCTCCAGTCATCATTATTGTCATGACGGGTGCTCGGGGAGTGCAGGTTTTTATTATACAAAAGACACAGACTCTACATAAAACAGAAAACAAATAGGTACAAGGACCTTTAAACACAAAACAAAACTACATCCAAAGAAACACAAGGAGCAGGGACTGTGAGGGTCATGGTGAGGGTTGACCAGCACTGGAAACATGTACTTACAGAACTTAAATATAAAGCCCACTCAAACATGAACCAATCATGATACACAAACACTTAAACAAATCCCAGAACAGCTGACAGGGTGAACACTGAACAAAAATGCACACAGAATATCAAAACAAAAGTCCCCAGAACCAAAACCCCAATTGCGGCCTGTAGCTGCCGCTCCTTGGACGTCACTATCATATTTTACAAAGGGACTACAGAGAGCATACTCTGTAGCTGGATCACAGCTTGGTAGAGGAACTGTTCTATTTGGTATCATAATAGCCCCTTCAGAGAATAGTGAGGGCAGTTAAAAAGAATATTACCACACACATGCTGCATCTGCAAAGCCACCAGTGGATGACCTCACAAACCCCTGACACACATTTTACTCCTTCCTCCTGTCTGGCAAAAGGTTTTATTGCATATGGGCCTCCACTGCCAGAATGAGAAACAATTTCTTCCCTCAGGCCAACTGACTACTCAATCAGAACCGACTACTCAAACATAAACTGTACTCTCTCACACACACACACACACACACACACACACACACACACACACACACACACAAGCAAGAATGTAGGAGAGTGCGCACTGGACTGTTTAAGGCCATTTTATTTGTTGTAATCAGGTTTTCTAAGGGTTAATTCAGTTGTATTGTTGCTCTTGTGTTTTCCTTGTACTCACCATCTTGCTCTCTTTGCACTCTTTGTATTTTGTCCTGTTTGCACTTATGTAGTCTTGTGGTGTTCTGTTTTTGTTCATGTGTTGCATCATGCTCCTGCAGGAACATTGTTTTGTTTCACTGTGTGCGGCGTATATGACTGAATTGACAATAAGCCTACTAGATTTGGCTTGACATGACCTACCCAAGTTCTTTCACTTGTGCTGTACATGACGGTTTCCCAGGCATGGATTAAATGTAGTCTTGGACTAAATTAAAAATTCCACTGGAAAAAAAAAAGATCCAGTGAAAATATAGATAACATAGAACCTTTATATTGAGTTTGTGAAATGATACATAACAAACAGACAAAATACCGTCTGTTTTGTACCTGCATATACAGCTACTTTACTTGTCAAATTCATTTTTTCTACATTGACTCCCTCATGATTAACATGTATTTTTTGCATTTAGACTGATTAAATATTGCTTAAACATAGTTCTGGTTTCAGCAGGCCTGCCTTATTCCACCCACCTTTTATTGTGTGAGCCAGGAGGTTTGATACACAAGAAATGAATTAGTATGATGAGTTGGGTTTTCACCTCCTAGCAGAGGTAACATTGAATATTTCAGCTTGCATTTAGATTAGGTTTTCTGTTTTTGAACATGCTGTAAACCTCATGGACTTTTTTTGCCTGCAGCGGAAGACATGAATAGCGAATGTGTCTTAGCAACAGCAGTGATCTCCCAAGAGTTCATCAAAATTCTCAGCAATCTATTCAGGCCTGAGTCTATTTTTATGCTGTAAACCACATAGAAATAAACACGTAGGGTAAACCTGATAATGTGGCCTCTGGTGCATGATGTTGGCCAGAATATGAAAGCTAAAAAGATTCTGTTGCAGTTAGATTGTAAAGTTAGCTCATCTTACAGTGTGTCCCTGATGTCAAATCCATTTCATCACTGTTTTAAAGCTGAACAGGAGAGGGTCTGACCAGCAAAAGAAAAAATCCTTTTCATCTGCTGTAGAGAACCTGTGATTTAAGGTATTGTACTCGGAGAGAGCTACACCCAGCCTGGCAACTGTACATTTATCGAGAAGTGTTCCATAGTGTCTTCATATTTCAAAATATGCACATAATAGGCAGTCTACTGACAAGAGAGATAGAAAGAGAGAAGAGAGAGAGAAGTAGATTAAGAGATTAAGTGAAGGAAGAGCAAACAAAGTCCCACAATATTATTTATATAAAGCAGATGTGTTCATTGTCTTCTAACTGAATGCAGTGATATGACACTTCTGTATTCTGTATTCTTGATGTTGATCATCTTGAACATAAAAACCTTCCCTCTTGTGTTGCAATTCTTTTCAACTTAGCCTGGTAGCTCATCCGCAGTAGCGGAGTGTACTTTCTGGGACCCTTCTCCACCAAGACCACTTCCTCACTGAAATTAGCTGCGGAGTGTTTACTCTCAATCTTTCTCAGTCTAGCAGAAAAATCTAGGTCATAATGCTAACCAATTACTTTCACACCACACAATTATTAATATTCACCAAAACATGAAATATTGATCCACTGATGTTATCTTTGGGTCTGAAAGAAAATTAAAACAAATATTAATCACATGAAAGGATATTACTAAAAGTTATAAAGCTCAGGGTTCAATCATGCAATAACCCGTGAAAACACACTGAGAGAACTTGCTGTGTTTGTGTTCACTAATTTGCATTTATAATGCAGGGGTTGCTCTATGTTCTATGTTAATTGCAAGCATACAAAATATATTCATGCATATTTTTTTAATTTCTTTTTTCACAGGATGACTAAATATTGACCTTCCAAGCTCGTATTACCCTTGCAGGATTTTGGGGTACTTCCATCTTCATCTTGCATTTAAAATCCACCTATGCCTGTTCAAGGGTGTTAATGGACCTATTCATGAGCCATCTGTGTTGTGTGTGTGCGTGTGTGTGTGTGTGTGTGTGTGTGTGTGTCTGAGAGAGAGAGAGAGAGAGAGAGAGAGACAGAGAGAGAGAGAGAGAGAGAGAGAGAGAGAGAGAGAGAAAGACCAAATGTGAAGAAATGTCATTGGGTATGTGAGTGTATGCATTGCATATTCATGAAGAAAATATAGGGATTCTTTTTGAGAAGGCAAATGCTAGCTGCCATATGGAGTTGGTGGATTTTTAATAAGCAATCTGAGCATGTATTTTGTTTGTTTATTTGTTTGGGTTTTTATTTATTTATTTGGGGTCGGGGGTCTCAATATATGACATCTTATCACGTGCTTAATTCAAATATGTATTTTGCATCCATGTGCATAAAGTAATATCACTGATACATACATAAACATGTATCTTCAAAAATGGTAACCTGACAGCAAATTGCAAAATGTTTGACATTTTGATGTAAGTTAATCTAAATGTGTTTTATTCCAAGCAAGTCTGGAGCATTTCTATTGATCCTTATGAAATGCTCACAGAAAGTAAAAGACAGCTATGTTGTTAGAATTGTGGGGGGGGGGGGGTTTGGACTAAGATAATGTACACTATCAGCATAATAATGTCATTCAGTTAGCTTATGTTTTATTCTTGTTTCTAATAAACACATTTAAATCAAGCAAAGTACATAACTTTTTATGGTGAATGCACCTAAATATCAGTCTTCACTCATGTTTTTTTTTTACTGGTTTTCTAGCCTGTACCTGTAATTAACACTGATATTTTCTTTATCAGGTTAGAGGCCAGGCAGCACTGTGTGGCGTCTCTGTGCTGGTCCGAGACGCACAGGTGTGAACAGGTGTCAGACGCAGTCAAGCAGAAATCTATCTGTCTGCTTGCAAGCCTTACGGCTCAGGAGAAAATGAGCAGCATCTGCTGAACATATTTGTCTGTTGTAAAATTGGATTGCTTGGTCTTGCCACAGTCCTGCTCCTGTCCGGGGGAAAAAGGTGAGCTCGCAAAGAAGCATCCTTTAAAAAAAAACAAAACTCACAAAAGATTTTCAGCTTGATTGCATAGTTCTAGTAAAAAAAAATGGATCAAGCTTGTTTAATGCATGCCTTTGCAACTATATCTGAGATATGCTTTGACAAAATGCAATATGATATTGCAATAACAGTTTCAGAAGATAGATAGATGAATCAACATAATGTAATTGATAGATCAAGGGAAAGAAACATGTGCAGACAGAGCTGCTGAAGACAGTGAGAGCCCATGAAAACTTAAAGCTAATTTAGATGTCTGTCAGAAGAGCTGCGGGAGTACGTTTGCGAACTTGCTTTTCTCTCTCTAGGCTGCAGTGTATTGATCGCAGGAGCTTTTTTGAATAATCCTCTGTGATTTCATCTGCTCTGGCTCGGATTCCCAGGCAATCTGTTTCCGCTACGCCTCGCACGTCTTGCTAGTCCTCCAGGATGGCTGGCTCTCCACAAACAGCATGACCAAAGAAAAACAACATCTCCGTTGTAAATTTGTCTTTGTCTTTGTTGTGGTTTTGTCTAACACTCTCCTGCAATGTCCCTGCTTGCAGATATGGATTTGGATGAAACAGAGGAGGGACGGAATTCTGGCCCCTGAAGAGCCTCCATTAAGCTTCACTCTTACAGTTGTGTCAATAGCAATTACCTCTCAAGGCTTTCCCTAAGCCACTGCAGCACAGGCCTCTAACAGAAATTCGCCCTTTTTTACTCCCCTTTTGAAAATTGCAGCTATTGCCATCAACTGTCACAGCTTCAAGTGCAAACACTTGATCCCTGTCCCTTCTGCACTACCTTAATATAGACAGATTTTTAACCTCATTAAACTGGTAGAAATGGTGATTTCTTTTTATGTTGCAAGTTTCCCATACAGTATCAAGCACATTTAATTACACCCCTTTGCATTGTTGTCAGCAGCTTCAGTCAAGAATGTTAAGAGAATAAAAGAATAGGTGGAGCTGGAGAGGAAGCTAAAAGTGCAGCTGTCAGCAGCTTCAGGCATGTTGTAAATGTATAATTACAGAAACACACTTTGACTCCCAGTACCAGCTATGGGGACCACATTACTCCAACCGATCAATATTTCCAGTCCCGTATATGCGTAGCACAGCAATCCATCCATCAGCTAGCCTCTGAGTCTACACCAAGGAGCCATCAATAATTAACCCGCAGACCCAAATAATGGAAGCATTTAAAATGCTAATGCAAAAGTCACTCACTTGAATTTGTTAAGTTTTGGTGACTGACAGCACATAACGCGGTTAGTAACTGTGAATGTGTGGTAAATCTGCTACAGTTAAATAATTTATTTAAATTGATCTCTAAAGAACGAAAAACGACTTTTCTGAGATAGATTTATCAGGTGTGATGTGGTAGGAAATGTAATAAACTGCAGAAGCAGTGCATATCCAGGACTGGGGATCTATAACCTTGCAGAATTAAGCTCCAGCTCTAAATAAACACAGCTGATTCACTTAATCAAGGCCTTCACTGCCAACTGAATATTAGAGGCAAACACATGAAAACAAAACTCTCAAGGGCAGTGCCAGTTCTAGTCTAGTCTTCAATGGACAATTATGACTTGATTGACCAAAACCCCATATTTACCCAGGTAATGTTACATTGGATCCTCCAAACACTATTTCTGAAATGTAAATGGCTCTAAATTGTTTAAAGTGCATTATTTGGGCCATAGATCATATTCCATATCCTCCTTAATGCACTACATAGAGATTTAATGTGTTACATTATTAAGTTGCAAAAACAATCTAATAAATTCCTATTCTGAATAATCTAGATGTGTTGTAACCAAACTGTTCAGGAATAAGATGTGAGTATGTCTACAAATAAAAGGAACCGAAATGGGACCTTACTGCAGAGGTGTAATCGACGTGATATATATTCTCCTGACTACCAGGAAAAAAAATGCTTTCCAATCACTTTTTTTTAAACTTCCCATATTATTTGATAGGTAATGAGAATACTGCAAACCTTTTTTTTTTAAAGATAATGAACAATATAATGTGTCCATTGCAGTGGACATCGGAACTCCATACATGGCAAATTGAAGCATATTTTAACGCCACAAATTCAACATAAGAATGAGGAAAACTTGAGTGTATCACTATGTTGCAGTGTATGAAAGCATTAAAAAAGCACCACAAGGCAACCTCTGAACATCATTAATGCCTGGACTATGGTGTGGGTTTTTTTGTGTGTTTATGGGATGTGATATTTCAGAAAGCAATTTCCCTTCTTTGAAATGCAAAGGAACACCTTGCACTTGGTGCACATCACATAGGTTTTGCTGCTGCACCCAGACCTCCGGCACCTTGAAGCATGTGGCTCGTGCAGCATCTCTGGGAGATGGACGGCCCCATATTGCCTCAGAGCCATGTTAGGCTGTGGCTTCCACTTTTGACGTGGGGGAGTGTAGTCATCGTCAAAATCACTTCCGAATCCTGTTTGGGCCTGATTAATCAACTGCTCACCAAGGAGCCGTCTGAATTCAAGTAACTTGATCTTCCTCATCAGACAACTCCATATCTGAGTTTCCATCTACAATTTGCAGTAACATTCTCTCTGCCTCTGACAATGAATCACTTTCTCTTCATTTAAAACAAATGGAAGTACAAAATGAGCAAAATGGAAGTAGTAACTACAAATGTCCACTAAAGAGGACATATATTAAACACTTAAATACTGCGGTAAACTTTTGTAAAATTCATTTACAAATTGGTTTAATGATGTGCATATCTGGTAGTTATTATCGTTGAATATGAAATGTTGACAGCAAAATATTGTATCCACAATACGTTTGAATTCTGACACGCCCTGTAAATAAAACTCTACCCCAGTCATATTTATTGACAAGCTGAAAACAAAAAAACCTTAAAGCAGGAATATCCAATCTTATCTTTGTGGCTCCAAATCAACAGGGACACATTTAATTCAACTCGTTTAATCACTTTGTCTTAGACCTCAATCATTGATTAGATGTGCTTCTACCTTGTTGGAATGATACCTTGCAGTTGTATGCAAGGTGCTGTGCGTGGGGTGCTGTGAATCAGAAACCTTATGTGTCCCCTAATGTGTCAAGGATTTTATATATTTTTTAAATTGAGCATACAGGAGTAGAGGTCTGGAGTAAACAGTGTGGCAGACCTTACTGACAATAAACTCAATCACACAGAACTTATTTACGTCTGCTTCGAGGCACATGGCTAAGTAGCTCACTAGCAAGTGTGGCTGGCAAATTTTCTTGGTGTTTTTCTTGTTTTGAGTGCAGTAATGGAGAACAGAGACAGCCTAGCCACTGTTTGCTAGACAGCAAGGTTAACACTGTGGCATGTACAATAAGAGTTACGCTTAAAATTCATATAATCATATATGTACTTATAATTCAGTGCAGGTGCTAGTTAGCCTAGTCTTGCTCATATTTAGTCACTGTATACCCTCCACGTCAGTTTAGACTTCCACACGCATCCATGATTTGATTTCCAAAGACCCTTTGTTTCCTAGTCTTATTTTATTTTATGTTTAACTTGCTCATACTGACTGGCTAGTGTCTTTACCATCTCAATCGTCGCGTCCCTTTGTCCCTGGGGGACCCCATTTGCATGAAGCAGGCGGCAATAATGCCAATGTAAATGTGATGAGTGAGCATGAGCAGAGCATGAAGCGGCTGATTATCATCTGACTCAATCACCCCTGTCTTAGCAGCCAGCATTGTGAAACTGATGAACTATGGCCATAATCACTCATACGGTTGAGGTATAGGGAGCTCAGGTTGAGTAGTCCAGCCAAAACAGTTGGCCCTGTAAAGCCCATTTTATTAGGGGAGTAGGGAATAGAAGGTAGCTTGGGATGCTCCAGAGATCATTATTATGTCCATTATTTGAACGACATTTGCACCAGAATGTGGTGCACAAAAGGCAATAAATGTGGTCGCCTTCCAGCTTCACAGTAATTGTACATAAAGTAGTTTGCTTCCCATGATGCTCATCTCTGTCCTTGAAATGTTATCCGCTTGTACTATATCAACTGCCTTGATCTTCAGTTTCCTTTATGCAGTTTAATAAGCCTATATCACTGTACAGATCTTTACATTCAGTTGCTGGAGCAGTAACAAGTATTTCCCACTAAAGAAATAAGCCACAAGAGAGCATCACATTAGAGTGATTTTATCCCACATAAGGGTCATATTAGGCACCATAAAGTGGAGTATCTAAAAGCCCCTTACCTACACACACAGAAATAAACATTTGTGATTAAAACACAGATCACATGTTACTTTTAACATACAATAAAATGTGATTTTGTGTGAAACCGTGCTTGTGATTAAATCTGTGTAATGCAAAGCATCAAAGATGTTTTGTTGCTTTTTAAGATAACATAGAATATGATGAAATATAGATTTTTGAATCAATTCTTTCATATTAATAATACATGAACACACATTTCTTCCAACAAAAATGTGGTTTCATTTTAAGTATGTGATGGTTGCAAGGCAATCATGAACTGCTGAAGGATCAAACAAATGTTTCACCTTCATTGTATACTGCAGTCGTTCCATGAACTTTCTATCATAAGATACAGAACACATATAAGTGTGTAATGCAAAAACCTTTGCTAAGTATGGCAACTCTTTGCCCTACATACAAATTAAAAAACTGGCTCCTATACATATACAAATAATTTATTTACATTCAGACCCCATACTGGACAAAATTTTCAAAGACCACTATATTGGGAGAAGGGAACAGTTTGAGATTTGACCTGTGCTCATTGCTACATCTAACTAAGCCATTCAAAATCCAGACATTCAGAATTTGGAGGACATTTTAGTGACATTCCTCAATTTTTAATATTGCAATGTTATGGTGATTCATATAGTATATAGTGATAAGCACTGTATTCAAAAATTTTGATAGAAATGGAACTTTGGAATTTTGTCTTGTCCTTGTCCCTGTCTGTGACGTTATCCTGTGCCATGTGCTGTTGATTGGTTTTGATGGTGCCACACCTTAGTCCTGCCTTCTCCTCCATGTTTGTGGTAGTGTCTGTGCATGGGAGATGCCTGTGTTTCCCCTGTTTCTTCTATGTGTGTGTGTGTGTGTGTTTTTTCTGATGTTTGGCAGGGAACGCGGGTCCTCGTTGGCCCCACCCCCCCAATTGGCTGGCGTCATGGTAACGAGTGTTGGGCTTTGGGCCTTTTTCAGCTGTAGCTGTAGGGTGGCAGTAGCTCAGTGGGTAGGATACTTGCCCCTAGACCAAGAGGTCATGGGTTCGAATCCTACCTCCAGCACCACTACTGGGTCCCTGAGCAAGACCTTTAACCCCAAGTTGCTCCAGGGAGAGACTGCCCCCTGTAGGTAGAGAATGAAAGTCGCTTCGGATAAAAGCGTCTGATAAATGCCATAAATGTGAATGTAAATGTAGAAGCTGTTGAGGCCATACTGACCCAACTGCAAGAGGTGCTTGCTTATGTGAGCAGGGGCTTGCCCTAGGCTGAAAGAAATCATCAAAATTATAGTGCTTTCAAGTTGGGTGGTGGCGAAGTTTCAAGTTGGGTGGTGGAGACTACCTATGGGGAGCCAAGTTTGTAGTCTTCCACGACCATTGCCCTTTGCTCCATTTGAAGACAGCCAACAGCGAGGGGCTGGCCAGCTTGCCTCATTCAATTTTGAGATGCACCACAAGCCTCCAGAATGTAGATGCCCTGTCCTGACAGCTGGGATGATGTGATTCGAAGGTATGGGTGCCCTGAGAAGCTGCTGTTGGAGCAAGGTCTGGCATTTGAGTCCCACGTTGAGTTGAGGACCACCCCGTACCGGCTCCAAGTAAACGGGGCATGTAAGCACCGGAATCAGGCAGCGCTGAGACTGTTGAAATTGACTGTCATGGAGCAGAGCCAATGGAGAGCCCATCTGCATGAGTTGGTTCAGGCCTACAACAGCTCTTCCCACAGTAGCAACCATTTGGGTCTTGTTTGGACACCAGCCCTGCCTGGGGGTTGAGTATCAAAGAGCACGAGAGACCAGAGGAAGAGTGGGTAAGAAAGCAGGGAGGCAGTGTAAACCAGTAGACAGCTGCGTTTAGAAGTAGATACCTGGTATAGAGGTCCTGGTCAGTGTGAGCGGATGGTTGCGCTGGGGGAGCGGGTCCTTCTGCGGAACTTCCACCGGTGGGCTGGGCGTAAGGTGGTGCCATATTGGCAGTCCAGCCCGTGGGTGGTGGTGAAGCAGCAGGATCCCGTGACCCTGGTGTTTCAGGTCAGGCCAGAGAACCAGAATGGCCCATGAGAACCAATCACCGTCACCACCTGCGGCCGTGCCATATCTGGAATCTGTCATTAAAACGCAGTTATTGTCTGAGAATGGTCCTTCCCTATTGTCTGTCGCCCAACAGATTCTTAAAACCAAAATAAATAACATTGCTGGGGCCTATTTACCCTGGGTTACCACATGTGTTTTCTGTAACCCCTCCTAGTACCCCAGGAGTTCCTTGTCAGCTGATTGTATATTTACCCATGTCTGTACCCACCTTTAAAACCTTGCTGTGTGGATATTTGTTTTTGACTTTAATTATGCATTGGTGTTTTGTTTCTTTGTATTTGTTTAATAAATTGTTGACTTGAACATCCAGCCTCTAACCCCATCACAACAAAAATAAGGTGCCAGCGATTCAGTCGTTCTGTGTCAGAGATTATTCCATCCATAGGACAATGTTATAGACTTGGCACATTAATGCAGTTGTGAGGTGGTCATAGGTGTGTGTGTGTGTGTGTGTGTGTGTGTGTGTGTGTGTGTGTGTGTGTGTGTATGTGTGTGTATGCGTGTATGTGTGTGTGTATGTATTTTACAGTGGCTTTAAATCTGAAAGATTTAAGTCCAGAATTATCCATATCATAATCCCAACTAACTGATCTACAGTTAGTTCTATAACTAAGTGAAGAGATTTGCCTTATGTATCAGTTGTACAACATCAGCAGGCCAAAACCTGGCTGGAAAGCCACTTTATGACACAAAATAGAAAAGAAAACATAATTTCAGCAGTATATTATGCTAATGAGCACATTAGTGTAGTTGTGATGTACATACAGCCATTTACATTTCTTTGTGAAACACAGTGAGTTGCAATTTTTTGTAATTTGGCTTTCACATTTGGTCCCTGAATGCTACTGACTGGTGTGCTTTATCCCTATTTGCAGAAACAGCTTGCCGTACAGGTAATAAAAAACCCACACACTTGTGTCAGTCAATCTACCTCAAAGTCACTTCGTTTGTATTCAAACAAGCAATTCAAAGCACAAAGTCTATATTATTTTAACTGACAAAGCCTAATTTAATGTTTACCTCAATAAACAATCTTTAGATGAGGTTAACCTATTTTAATATTGGAAACAAAATCACTTCAGTCATCACCAACCCCTGCTAAGAATAAGTGTGGCATTACAGAGAGGGTTGCCTGGTGCCTGGTTTTAAACTCCATTATTCCACATGGTAGACAAGCCCTTGACTAACAATTAAAATGTCTTGTATTTTGTTATCATATGCTACACTCTGGCCAAAGTGCCAGGCTGTAATGAAGGGGCATGGATAATTTGAGCAAGACTTGCTGCCAAGTTACCCATATGACCTGAGCAAAATCACCCTACCAGAGAGGAGCTACAGAAATGGCACACTAGAGCGTTTTCACACAGGCATTCGTCAAAAGCATATGTCTGCAAATGCTAATCTTGCCTGTTTTTTCTCTGTAGGCAATTTTTGAACACAGAAACCAAATGTTTTGATTGCAAGTATAAACCGCGGAGTGATACACCTTTCCTGTTTTCAATTTAGGAAACAGTAAAAATGCAGTAGTGATATTATGCAATGTATGTATTCATATTCACATCACTGTGTCATAATGTTCTAAGGTTAGGTATGATTGGACTCTATTTTTAGTTTTTAGAGTCCAATCTAAGATTTTGTAGGTCTCCTTGTTTCCCCAAAATAGCTCTGACTCATAAAGCTTGGGCTACATAAGACCTTTTGTAGTTTGGTATCTAACAGAGTCGGGCCTCTTATTTGTCAAACTTATCTCACAGATTCTTGACTGGACTGAGATCTGGAGAATTTGGGGGCCAAGTCAAAACCTCAAACTGTTCCTGTTTTGCAGTGTGGCAGTCGACATAATCTTGCTGAAAGAGGCCACAGAGGCCACTGTCATGAGGGAGTACCATTGCAAGGAAGGGCTGTACTCAGTCTGCAACAGCGTTTAGGTACATGTAAAAGTACAGTAACTTCCACATGAAGGCCAGGATCCAAAGCTTCCCAGCAAAACATTGCCCAGAGCATCATACTAATTCTGCCAGCTCTGATTTTTCCTATAGTGCCTCCTGATGCAATCTCTTCTTCAGGTAAGTGATGCACTTGCTCCCGGTCATCCACACAATGTAAACTATAATATGATTAATCAGACTATGCCACATTCTTCAATTGCTTTGCAATCCAGGGTTCAGCATGGACACCCATATCAGTTTGTGGCTGCGCAGCCCCATTTGTAGCAAGTTGCAGTGCATTATGTGTACTGCCACCTTCATCTCATAGAGAGCATTCAGCAATTTATGCTACAGAAGCTCTTCCTTGGTGTTAAAGCAGATGGGCTAGCCTCTGCTGTTTCATGTATCAGTGAGTCTTGAGCACCCATGACCTGGTTGTTCTTCCTTGAATCACTTTACACATTACACAAGACCCACTGTTTTGGTGGTGTCACAATTAGCTTTTGTCAATGTCTCACTTTTTCCTGCTTCCAACACACCAGTTTCAAGAACTGGCAGCTCCACACATTGACAGGTGCAGATTAACAGCTGTAACAAGATAAACAACATAATTCACCTCCCCTGTCAGTTGTTTTAATGTTGGGGCTAGTGATAGTAGACCAGTATGTTCCACTTGTACCTGAACATTGACAGAGTAAAAGCATATTTGGTTCAGTAGGATTCAGACAGTCAGTGTTATAGGCATTTTATTGCTTAATTACAGCTACTTGTAGAAAGCAATTAAATGTGCATCTTCATCTGTTTTATTAATTGGTTAGCCTATAAAAGACACTATGAATAAACAGTTGTTTTCGCATGGATTAAGTTGTCAAATGATGCTGGAACAAAAAAAACAGACCATAGTACAATAAACCAAAGACAATTATTGAACTTTTTTAAAAACACACACAAAAAAAAAAAACTGAATTTGATATATGATAAACACATACCCCACTCCCACTCTGCACTGAGACAGCATGTAGATAACTTTACATGATTCGTGCTGGAACAGCTTGGTAAAGATGGGGCACAGGGTGATTTTCCTCTTTATGAGCTAACATGTGGCACAGACTTCAGTGGCTGATCTGGGAGCAGGGACAGATAGGTCACATGTGGGACCCCTTCTCTCTGCCTGCTGATCCACATGGGCCTGAGGACAGAGTCAGAGTGTGGTCCAGATCCCAAAAGAGAGAACAGCCACCAAACTGTGTCCTGCTGTCCTCACAGACAATAGGAAGGGTAATAACCTCCCTAAGGCCTTTCCCTTTCAGTCTGATTAGAGTGGTGGCGTCACAGCCGCCTGCCACTAAAACAATTAGCTCCATTTATCAAGCTCACATCCAAGAGCTGTGGGAGGGTGAGAAGAAAGAAAGAGAGAGAGTGTGAGGGTGAGAGAGAGAGAGAGAGAGAGAGAGAGAGACCAGTGGAGAGAGGGAGTCACATTATGATATCAAGTGAGGTCATCTCATAAGCAGGAAGACAGGCAATGACCATTGGTCCTCTAAATCTTTTTTCATTTGCTCTTTCTTGTGTGAATATTTATCCAAGCAATGATTATTGTGGCCTTATTCTATTCATTCATTCATCCATGCATTCATTCACTATCCAAGGACCTGATTAATGTCCAGATTTGTGGTGGATACCCAGTAGTCACAGGGTGAAGGGCTGAGAAACACGCAAGACAGGTCGTCAGTCTCTTGCAGGGCAGGCATACAGACAAACACGATCACATGCAAACTCAACACTAGCATCTCCGCGATTTAGCCTTTCCAGTTAAACCTGATATGGATATACTTGGACTGTGGCAGGAGACCAGAGTTCCCAGCTGAAATTCACACAGACACAGAAAGAACATGCAGACTCCACAAAGAAATGACTCTCTGCCACTGGAAATTGAAAGACATGAATTAATTGATTAACTAAATAAATGAAGGACCTTATAGCTGGCGTGTATACACTTAAAAGGTTCTATGGAGGTATTCCTTAGAAGAAACACATTTGGTTCCCCTAAACTGACATTGTTCTGAAATTGTTCTCCTTGTGAGTGTAAAGAACCTTTTTGAAAATGTAAATAAAATCCAAATAATTTCATATTTTAATATCATTTAAAACCCCCATCCTAACTACCCCAACCTCCCACACACAAAACAAAACTGTATTCTTAAGCCAATAACCATTTAAGAATATTTATTTTTAAGACAGTAGTACTCTAATGAGAATCTACAAGAATTAACTGGTACAGAAAATGAAAAATGTTCTCTGTGTCTTGGTAGTCAGGGGGTGTGTGTGTGTGTGTGTGTGTGTGTGTGTGTGTGTGTGTGTGTGTGTGTGTGTGTGTGTGTGTGTGTTTGTGTGTGTGTGTGTGTGTGTGTGTGTGTGTGTGTGTGGCTCGGTGTGGTTCCGGGGGCCGGGTCTATTTCTGCGTGGTTTTGTAGGGGTTATGCGCGCAGTATGAAGTCACAAATTAGGTACGTATTTGCGCTGTTAAGACTGAAAACTGGTGCGCACCACTTATATCAATCCCTGTGTATATGGTCTTTAGTCAATGAATGAAGTGAAACCTTCTGAGCAAGAAGGTAGGAGAAACTGGGAGGCATTAAAACCAGATTTTTTTTTTCTTATGCTTATTTACTTGTATGAGTTTGCTGCAACAGAGGAAGTTCATGAAGGCACACACCATATAATTCACCGCTGGATTGCAGAAGTTTAAAGTTCCAGGATATACTCAATCTTGAGAGCACTCTGTACTCTGTATTTATGGAAATAAATAGCCTCCAAGCAGCACAAGGACTGAGCTTTTCTCTGGAGAGCGCGTGTAAAAGGATAAAAGTAACAAACTTGCATTTATTTATGGACTGACCTCGACATTGCTGAGCTATTAAAAGTGAGAGTAAATAGTTCAGTGGAGATTAATAGTATGAAGAGGCCAATTTTTCGTCACTGATCTCTTGAGAGATCCACCTCAGGCTTGGAGGGGGGGGATTGGTGGGGTAAGGGGGTGCTGGGGGGTGGAGTGGGGTGGTGCAGAGATTAGATTTAATCTTGTAGTTTTCTAAATATAATGCACATTGTTTGTCATGGATTTAGAACATTCTGATGAAAAATAGCATAGCTTTTATGGGAAACAGGGCAATCACAAATTCTGTTAATGCTTTAAACTCCTATACTGTGATTTAACCTTGGAAATTTAATCTAACGCACACTGAACTGGTCAAAGTGAAACAGTTTAATCACCTGTTCTGCTGAGGTAACTACCTCTACTTTAGCTCATGGAGCTCAACCAGCTACCCATTACATGGTACCTTACTCTGACAGATGGTAGAAATGATGATGAATAATTCCTTATTAGAAATTCCAAAGTAAACGGATCCACGGTTGCTTCTACTGTAGCAATGGGGTAATAATCATTACAGTGAAGAAGCTTCTCATAATGGAGGGCGCAAGCAGTGCAAGGGTCTCCCATTTTGGCTCAGTCACTGTGCCCCCATAATCCCTCGTCTCATCACTGTTGTCAGCAAGAAAGTATATCCATCGCCTGGACTCATGGCCCCCACACTGTAAAGTCTTTAATTAAGCCTTGATCACCCTGTCCTCCCTTCCTGGCATTAGTGTGTTTAATTTCCTGCCGTTCTATCTCGAGCCCTCTCAGATATATTATTAATCTAGTTTCGTCTCTCAGCTGTGTTTGGAGAGGGCATGCTCCCTGTCCTATCAGCGTGAAAAGAGGCACTGCAGCAAAGTTCCAGCTACTGGTCTGACCATGAGGCACAGCTTTATGTGATGTAATTCTATGGAAACTTTACTCAAGGGATCAAATGGTAATATTTAGATAAGGCGGACTGGGGCTTTAAAGCCACCGATAAAGATAATGTTGAACAGGCCTACCTAATGTTTTCATACCATAGTGGTCCCAAAATTGAAAAGATGGATTCAAAGTGCCTGGGGGATCTGAAAAGTGAATAGATCCTCTGCATACTGAATAGTGTGCTGATTCATGCATTATGGTTACTAATGATGGACTGCAGTATTAGCACTTACTGGGTCATGCAGTTCCTAATGAATTAGCTCAGTTTGCCAGATTGCTTGGGTTTTCCTTCTGTTTTATAGATACTGCAGCCAAAAAGGGGGAACTCTGGAACCATTTGTAGTCCCTAAAGAACCTTTTAATGGGGAGTTCTTTAACACTTAGCATATGGTTGTATTTACCTTCACAAATATTTAGAATTGTGTGCATTATACAGGATATGGAAGTGTTTTTGCATTTATTTATGATTTGTGACACTGAGACATCCGTCTTTTTAGCATGCCAAGACATAATAGAGTATGTGATATCTAATAAGTTTGTCCTCTGCAAACACATTGAAATCTGTATGAGAATAAGAAACAGTATGTGAGAGTTCCAGGATGAGTTTTAAGATGCACAGTTATACTAAGTATGGTTAAATAATTTTTAAAAAGGATTAAAAAAACACACCATGTCCAAAACTACAGGAGGCATTTATTTACAATCTGTTTGAAAAAGGTTAAAAAATGTATATAAAGTGGCTGTTGCATCACGTATTAAGCAGGACTTTTTCATCCAATTTATCTTCTAATACAATATCTCAAACACAAATGTGTTGTCAAAATAGAATGTGCACTGGGCTATGATGGGCTATGAGTGAAACATGAATAATTTAAAATAGCATCCTGCTATTGTAGTTGCTGGTGATTATTGCTGCTTCTAAGAGTTAAGAATAAAGTGTGAACATTTTACACGGTAGCAAAGTTTCCATTAAGCACAGCGGCCTGTGGTGTACCACACTTTGCCTCCCACTGCTCTGCGCTGCCATGGAGAGAACAAGCAACCTAACAGAGCATCATGAAAAAAAACTCAACAAGTTGTTTGTGGCATCCTTCAAACTACCTCCACTGATGCTGGATGTTCAGCCTCACCATGAAGCACAGAAGCAGCCACACTTCTCCAGCTCTGGACGGATGAACTCAGAAGGACATTGAAAGCAGTGGCAGATCTCTGGTCAGTTTGGCGTTCCAATTTCACAGTTGGGCTGCTGTCTGTGACGGATCTGATGCTGCTGTCCTGATGGACTCGCTGTTTGACTGACACTGAAGAACGTTGGTCTGAACAGAAATAGTGTAGACCTGTATCTTTTTTCTTGTTTGTACTCTTCTGTCATTTCAATTGCCTCTGAGACATCCATCTTTTTAGCATGCCAAGACATAATAGAGGATGTGATATCTAATAAGTTTGTCCTCTGAAAACACATTGAAATCTGTATGAGAATAAGAAACAGTATGTGAGATTTTTTAAGATACACAGTTATACTAATTAAGGTTTAATAATTAAAAGAAAGGTTTAAAAAAACACACCATTTCCAAAACTACAGGAGGAATTTATTTACAATCTGTTTGAAAAAGGTTAAAATATTTATATAATGTAGCTGTTGCATCTTGAGGACCATATTATTTATTTTTCAAGATTTTAATTTCATATCTGTAAAATCTAGCTGGAAATATAAATAAAAATACAGCCTATTAACCTAGAAAACATTTTATTTTACTTTAGCAGTTGAGAGGAGATCAGAATGAATTTAATTAGGTCACCTGAGAGAAAAAGGGCTGCCAGCAGACAGGAGAGCTCTTAATATTTCATAGTCTCCCAACATACAAAAACACACAAAGCTTTTCACAGGGCAATGGCCACTTTGCTAAACTGTGCCTGGGTATAGCAAATATTGGCATGGTCATATCAAATCCTACATTTATTCTGCTTTTAATTCATTACTGTGGAGGAAAACATCCACTGCACTTTGTATTTTGTGAACATGTCATGTCCAGTTGACCAACAGAAAGGGTCTATTTCTATTATTAAAATATTAACTAAATATTTGATTTTCTTATGAAATTATGAAATTACCATTGCATAAATAGGTA
>JBBPDE010000128.1:6335105-6346306 GCA_037974605.1 Nannopetersius ansorgii
AGAGAGAGAGAGAGAGAGAGAGAGAGAGAGAGAGAGAGAGAGAGAGAGAGAGAGAGAGAGAGAGTCAGAGTGATAGAGAAACTGGCATGTACTTTCTTTTTCTTTTCCTCCTTAGTATGCAAATGCCTACCTGTCACAAAAAAAAAAACAATCCAATGAAGAGGAAGCAGAGAGAGTAAATACTTCATTGGTGGACCCACGCATTCACACTCTCCATTACTGAGTCTTGAGAGCCTGTAAGTCATAACACCTAACAAGTCAGTGCAGCACCGTGTCTAGACCTGGTTCAGCATCTCTGGTAAGTGAGTCCTGTCTGTTAACATATATACACTCTTACATATCTCACTCCTATCTAACCTTCCAAAAGTGAACCCAGTGGTGCTGTATGAGCAGAAGTTATTCCATTAAATACAGCGGAGAGCTCATGTTTGGTCTACTTTTATACTAATATAATGAATTCGTTCAACTCATCTGGGTGGCAGAGAATCAAATTTGCTGGTTCACAGGAATAAGGCAATCAAAGCACTTCCTAGTCATTATCAGTTGACTAATGTTGAATATTTGACAGAGCTACCATAACTAGAATCTCACTGAACTTACTTTGTGAAGAGTGCTTGATAAAATTAGGGCTTGATTTTTTTATTTTTTCAAAGAGTGGTGAGAGATTTTAATTTCTTTTTTAAAATCCTCAGAGAGAACCAGTGTAATTTGTAGGCTGACATTCAGTAAAGATATAACAGTAATAATAATAGTAATAATACACTGCACAGATTATACACTGTGAAAGTATATCTAAATAACCCAAAACATTACACTTTTATATTTAATCTAAAAAGTTAGATATACATGGTATGTTTCATTTCTTATTTAATGCATTTTAGGTGATGTCACCAAGTGAAATTTTTATTGAACTGACAGATATTCCTACAGCAGTGATCAGTGTATTGCCTGCATTTGAGATGCTTTTACAACAAAATCATTTATAATAAAATGAACACAAAGTAAAGGGTATCTTGTGTTTTTAAAAACACAAAAAACAACCAAAATGGAGATACAAGATGTTGTCTTGACAGTGACATAAAGTATTTGAGTGATTACTCTGAAAGAGACAGACAGTTTTTATGTTTATTCTGACAGTGACAGTATTTTTGCATGTCTAATATTCAGAGCCAATGCTAGGTTGACTCTAGTACTACATCAGCTGTTCCCTTTTTTAAGGTTTCAAGCGACATCAGTCAATTTTAGTGTGTTTACTCTCAGGTCATGCTCCCAATATCCATTCAGTTCACTGCCTGACTGAAGAGCGTAAATATTCCAGAGAACTCTCTACTTCTGCTAACAAGGTCATCAGTTCAGAAACAAATCACAACAATGAAATGAAAACTTGAGAGGTTGCAGGAAGTTCGGCAGATTCCACTGACCCTCCTTTTCCTGCTAAAAATGATAACGGCAGAATCATTCAGTCATTGTTTACTTCATGTACATAGTCATGGATCAGGATTTCATCATAAGTAAGCAGCACTGATATTATTGACAGCCACTATGAGAAACATGTCATTAAACAAATCAAGCTTCATCTCTTAAGTCTTATTTACATTGTTATGCTCCTTGCATTTCATTATTTGCTTTCATTTTAGTAGTGATATAGACTGCAGTATTTTATGTATCCTTGTGTTTAGTATTATGGAAATTGTGAGCATACTGCCATATTCAGGTTGAATTAGAGAGGAGGTCTGTTAAATGCACACCAGTAGAGGTTTCTTCAGAATTTAATGCTTTGTTTATCTTATCTATTTTTATCTAACTCTGACTAAGTTTAATGTTAATCTGGCTCCATTTTTATAGTCCTCTATAAAGTCATTATTGTCATGCCTGTTAATGATCAATAAACATGCCCAATGTAGGTCAGATTTTAAATAGTTATATTTTTGTTGATAAGCCAAACCTCCTGGGACATTCAAATAGTTTACTATGGCTCATCATTGGTGAATGTTGTATGTGAGGAGTGTCCAGTTGCAGTCCTGGAGGAGCAGAGTCCAGCAAAGTTTGGTGATGGCCTGTTTAAACTCATTTACTGAATCTGGGTACTAATTGCTAAGGTAATCAGGATAAACACCAAACTGGACTCCAGTGGTGTAAGTACCTTTGTGGCAGTATTTACCTGATTTGACAATACGTTTGAGCCAAATGGAATGTGGAAGAGAAGAATCAGAGAATGTGGAAAACTTAGTCTATTAACATTCATGAAGATTTTTTTCTTTGCATAGATTTTTTTATTGCATATCATTCTGAAATGCCAGTCCACAGTGATCACAGTGGTTTAAACTGGTGCATGGATGAGAGAAAGTAAAGAAACGAAGAAAGGAGTTAAGGGTAGATGACAACAATGGATAAATGTCTTTGTTATTGTAAAGATGACTTGTTTTGGCCAAAAAACGGAGGTAACCTGGCTGACTAACAGTAAAAATAACAAAATAAAGGAGCAACTTACTTTTCATTTTGTTTTTACTTCATTTTACAACATCAAGTTGGTTTTTAATTTTAAAGCATAAACATACTTGTCATAAAATATATTAATTAAAATCAGAAAAGCAAAAGACAAAACATAGAGTAATGGGTGGCAGAGCCAGACACTAATATAGATACAACGTTCTTGCAGTTCCACATGGAACAGTAGCTCATACATTCGGTAATGAACAAGCTATGACTAAGGCATTGATTGTGCTGTTAACTGAAGCCGTAAGAAGAACAGGTGAGCCTTTATTTATGCAAAGCAAGCACAGCCATTCCTGTGCAAATGTGGTTTGGTGTGTGTGGTTGAGCAAGGCACGAAACACACCCACACACCTGAACCCTTTGCTCAGTCTAACTCACTGGACATTGGATAACATACAGGTTCCCTTATCTCTAAACATCATGAGTAGGATGTGACTCGGATCCATGTAGCTTCACAGCTAGATATTTGAATAACATATTATGCAGTAATACCCTGGGAAATGGGTATGTATGGCCATGCTTCTCATGCTCCCGATGTGTCGGATGCAGTAATGGATGTTTTGCTTTGTACTGAAAGCTATGCTTTTGACCTGCAGCTTCATCTCTGTCTGTGCCTGTAGTTCTGGACCATGGTCCTTCATAGCGGCTGCAGCATGAGCATCCCTGCCAGTGTGAGCGCTGAGAGCCAGCTGCCTGCCTCCTGGAGCCCCCACTACAACTGTCCAGATGGTACTGTCCTTCCTCATCACATTCTCACTCATTCATGCTTACATCGCCAGAACCTCACATCAAGTTTTCATAACACAATAAAGAGGGCAGGAGTTTCTCACTGAAATGCACTGAAAAGTTTGAGGGCTTACTCACACATAATGAATAAAATATTACAAAAGTAGGCCAAAATTGGGAAGTAATGTAATCATTTGGGAATGATGTGCACTTATAACTGAAGTAAATTGGGTACGCCATATTTCCCCAAGATTACAATGCTAACAGTGGCTTACTCTTGAAAGTAATTATTTAGATTATTTTCTAGAAACATAAATGCACAATTTTCTTCTAACAACATGTATGTCTACTCTTTTAGTCTATCTATAGTAAAATGTTAAAAATAAGTATTTAAAGTATTCAGTATGTTTGCATAAGTATTCAAACCCCTTCCAGGTTTACACAAATTAATCACAAATGACACATAGGTGACCATATTTAAACATATCTGAATACAACTTGTCCCTAAGTAAAGCTGTCTGTTTGAGTATAAAAAGTGCCCTTTGTTCCTTTGTTGGAAACAAAGTGCAAAAACCAAGACAAAGGTGCATTGTGCTGATGTGAAAAGTGCACAAGGCAAGAGACGGCTCCAAAAAATATCGAAGAGTTTCACATTTCAATGTCTCGTTAAACATTCATTGTCAGAAAGTCGAAGGTTCATCACAGCACCCAGACTACGACAGGCCATCCCTCAAAACTAAGTTTCAGAGCAAGACATTGACTATTGAGAGAGGGTGCTAAAACTTTGGCTGAAATTGCAGTCAAGGTGCTTGGGTCCACAATTTGAAGAGCTCTCCATAACCCAAGATTGAAGCTATTCCTTAAGATGGTCCTCAATAAAGCATGCAAAAGACCCTGTTAAGAATGAAATCAAAATAAAATTATTTGGCCAGACTTCAAATGACAGAAAAGCATGCAAAACAGATTTTTAACTTACCCCAAAAGAATTACAGCTATTTTTTTTTAAAAATTCTCTACAAAATGTTAATGTGTAGAGGTTGAATACTTTTTGTAGACCTTTCATGGACAAAAATTGAGTTTAGATTTGGTCTAAACATCATTGTAAATAGAATTTCATCAATTATTTTAAGATTGTTTCCCAGACAAAGATTATGTCTGGTCCTGAGCTATGCACCATTCAGAATGGGGATTCTCTATTGAAAGGAAAATCTTGTCCAGTTAACCCAGTCAATCCCTATATGGGAAGCTGACTCTTAGTGTTTTAAGATATATTTTTATCTCAAGCACTTGGAGCTGTGAAAATACAGGCCAACTCTGCACAACGTTTTTTATTTTTTTCACAAATTTTAACAATAGCATATAAAGAATGTTAGTGATGAACTCATCCACAAACATTTTATTCATTATTCTGTTCCATGATCTTGTATTTCTGTAGTCTTCAGTTTTAGCGTCATGACAAAACTGAACCTGTCTTTTTACTCAGGGTTAATTATTTACACTAAACACCTCTGCTTCGGGTAATGTGTCATTATTTGCACTGCTAGAAAGACCAATATTAGAAAATGTAAATGCTATGGGCACACAGATCAGGTTGTCTTGTTGCCCTAAACATTGGTCTTTCAAAGTTTCAGATCTGTTTTTAAAGCACCAATCAATCAGTCCATCAAAACCCAATTCAATTATCTTCTAATTTCAAGTTTCCATGGTGACGTCTGGTTACACGGGACGACTATATTCTCAGGACCTTCACCCACAGTACTGGTCAAAATATCAGGTGTGGGAGTGGCTTCAGCAGACGCTGGACATGCACCAGATCGATGCTACGTCCATCCCCTTCAGCAACTTTGACCTTGATGGGAGGCAGCTATGCAGCATGACCTACCAGGACTTCACCTGCTTGGCTGGGTCCTTCGGGCCTATCCTCTACCAGAGCCTGACTGATCTCAAGTGGGCTGGTAAGACTGGTTCAGTGTATATTTAACTTATACTATACCAACAATAGAGCATTTCTTTACCCAACACACTTCCATTGATAATAAGGTAGCAAGGCTAAACTTTCATAAATTTGTTTCATCATGTAAAAACGGACATAGATCTACATGTAATGCTTGTTTTCCCAAATTGCTAAATGAGACCAATAAAGAGAGATGTACAGAGGCAACACTCCTGTGTCTTCAGCTAAAACTGAAATGAAGATTTTCTTATGTGTGCTGTTCTCTTGTGAGCCGGCTTTGAAACAAATATAAACTACCGAATCAAAAACAGCCATACTACACTGCCCTCGGGTCTATAGGCATGGCACTTATTCACATCATATTTCACATTAACATTGCCCAAAACAACTCAAACCTGCTGACTCATAAACAAACACTGAGTAATTCTATGATGTTTTTATATGAGTCATACTGTCACTCTTGCCTAGACTGGAATACAAGTTAATAGACATTTGAATGTAATCCAAAATAAAAGTGTAAGTACAGTAATTATTTATATATTTCGGAATGATATAGTCATGTATGTTTGTAAATATAGATTGTTATTGATTATGGATTGTTACTGTTAGACATATGATAATATAAGTAAATTATATGAATGTAGAAATTGCATTATGTTACCAATTCATGAACCATAAAAGCCATGGCTATAGAGTGTAATGCATTTGTTAATGCCACATTTTAGCCACATTTTAATTTACACAGCTTTAGAAATGTGTCTATAAACACAAATGTGTTTATAGATTTGTATACATACTATTTATAGTACGTTTTCCCCAACGTTCTTCTCCTTTTTTATATTCTGAACTTTTTTGAGCCCTACACTTAAAGAGCTTGTTTAGTTGAAGTGTGAGAACAGGATAAACATGTTTTACTAGTTTCAGTGTTTGAGTGGGTGGGGGTAAAATCAAGGAAATCAAGCCATGGTAATTATATATACAGTTCTTCTCAACACAGAGCAACACTTGCATTATCTAAAATACTTTTTCTGTTCTTTAAAAAGTACTTTAATACGCTTTAAACCCATACAGGTCAGTATGGCTCTTCAGCAGATATGTTCACACCAGTGGATATTAAAACAGAATTTGATGGTAAGAAAACTTTGACTAAAGAGTTTGAAACTCATTAATCAGTTACTGTACTGATTACTGATGATATAATGGCTATATAAATTTGCCCCCTTTATTTAGCAGAACTTCCATGTTCAGTCATGCCTTTCAAAGAGGAGCCCAGCTTCTACCCCTCTTCAGGTATGCCAACAATTTCGGTGGCTTCAGTTACAGATATTTTACATATTTTACATCACTTCCCAACGTGGCTGTCATGCACTAATTATCCAAACAATGATCCTGTGACAGATCTTTTTGACATTAAAACCCCATTTCAATCATCCAATGTGATGACCTCTCCAGCTCCCTCTAGTCCAGGTAAGAAATATCATTTTGTCAAAAGCAGCCTAAACAAACCTTTGTAATGGTAAATCCAAACCAATTATACGCTCCACAAGTGTTGAACATACTAGAGTGTAGATAAGCCAAAGCTGAGGAACTGTTGCCATCTTACTTTTATGTCTGCAGTTATAATTTAAGGCAGCACTAATGAGAAAGAGCAAGGCCGAGCGGTGCTGACACTGGACCAAATTACACTCATTTATAAACCCATCTGCAGCCTAAAGCAGTTAAATCTAACATTTGATGTATGGACTGTCATTTAATTAAATGGGCGGCCGCTATTATGAGCACCATGTCAAAGCAATTTGAGTCATTTAGTTTTCTTAGTAACTGGTCTTGCGTTACACGCTGCAACATACTTTCCATGACTCGGTGTGTTTCATATGAATAAAATATGTCAAAGTAATTGTTGTCTTCCTTTGATTTGTCATGAAATGTTGTTCAATCATGAAAATTTAAAGCATAATTTTCTGCACTGGGGGCGGCACGGTGGCGCAGGGGTTAGCGCTGCCTCACAGCGAGAAGGTCCTGGGTTTGATTCCCGGGTTGGGCGCCGGGTCTTTCTGTGTGGAGTTTGCATGTTCTCCCCGTGACCGTGTGGGTTTCCTCCGGGGACTCCGGTTTCCTCCCACCACCAAAAACATGCGTGCTTTGGGGAATACGTGAATTGAGCACTCTAAATTGCCCGTAGGTGTGAATGTGGGCGTGAATGGTTGTCTGTCCTATTGTAACTATAACCAATTTTGTTACTACTCAGATCTCAAAAGGTCCCACAGTCGCTCCCACCAAGTAAAAAAACACAGTAAGTTTTTCATCTAATTTCATCTAGTTTTACATCTATAAGAGTTTATTTCCTGGATGCATACCTGCAAAGTATCGCATTATCTAAGGCTCATATCACAAAACAATCTTCACGCTATCTTAGTGTGATGTTAGCACAGTACAATCTGTTCTGATCTTCTCTTTGTTCCTGTCTGGTGATTATTTTTTTTCTTCTTTTTTTTTCAATTCCCTCAGACCCTCGTGGGACGCATTTGTGGGAGTTTATACGAGATATTTTGCTGAACCCAGAGAGGAACCCAGGCCTGATTAAATGGGAGGACAGGTCCGAGGGGGTGTTTCGCTTTCTAAAATCTGAGGCAGTAGCACAGCTGTGGGGCAAGAAGAAGAACAACAGCAGCATGACTTACGAGAAGCTCAGTCGAGCAATGAGGTTCGCAATTTTTTGTTTGTTTGTTTGTTGATTTTTAACCATTCAGTGAAACACTGACCAAACATCTAGTATTATATTCTTACTTAACCCTCTTTTTAAAATGCAGATATTACTACAAACGAGAGATTCTGGAGCGTGTGGATGGACGCAGGCTGGTTTATAAGTTTGGAAGGAACGCCCGTGGGTGGCGAGAAACAGAGAAGTGACGAGAGTTTAATATTTTGCCACAAAACCTGTGAAGACTTTTATTATTTATAAACTCATGGCCAAGATGATGTTTGAATACAAGAAGGAGTTAGCTGTCTTCATTAACTTTTTTATGCTTTTCTTGTTCATGATTGTTTTCGCTCTTCGTTCTTTCTATAGCTGCTCCAAGAAAAATAAAACGACTGGTTACTATGCACTGACCTCACTGACATTTGTTTACCTGAAAAAAAGAGTCAAAAAAGCCTTTTGATTTTGATCTGCCCAAGCCACATTTACAGACCTTTGTACAGATGGACATTGTTCTTCATTATGGGTTTCATGGGGAGGGCGGGGTTGTATGTTTTTTTGGGGGGGTTCATTTTTCATTCCAGACCCGTGTTGGACATTGTGTTGTAAATACTAGGCAATAGCAGAGATACAGTTACTTGCTGACATGAGACACTCATCTGGCCTCCAAACTGTAATACATATCACTCTGACAGTGTCCTTTTTCTCAACGTTCTGGCACGTATTGTTGGTCAACATCTTTTAATGAACCACAAAAATTATTCTTGTGAGAAAAAAAGTTTATTGTATATAATTTATACAATAGCCATTTGTAACATTGTAACAATATACATGTTACTACACTCAGACACATTTGAGGTAAAAAAAAAATATGTTTATGTTACATTTGAATGTAATCTTTTGTGAAATGTATGATAAAATAAAATGGTTTTAAGCACACTCATGACTAATTTTTGTGTGATTTTACATATTAGCAGGAATTACAGTTTGTAAACACAGCATTTAAAGAAAGACACGATCAGCTAAACTACACTATAAAGATGAAATAATCACTCAGAAGTACTCATGCTAAAAACTGACCTTCTTTTGCATGAAGATATCTAACCATTCTCTTCATTTCAAGTATTAAAAAAAAAAACAACCAAAAAAAAAAGCTTAATACCTTTAAAGAAAATATAAAGGTAGACTCGTATTCATACTCTTCTGTGTACAGTACACTGAACTCCCGCAGTGCTAGAATGAAAAATGTAAATACCGATATTACCCCTGTTTAGACTGTACTGTAATTCATGCACATTTTCTGTTCATGCGCAAATGCTGTGACATCCGGGGCTCGTTCACCACGTCCCCGTTGAGGGGACAGGGGGGTGGGGTGGACGAGGTCTAGACATCGCAAAATATTAATGCGGGGGTTTTAGTGAACAATTATCCATTTGGTTCTCAGTAAAAATCCGCGATGGACTAAAACCATGACTGCTGATCCGTGTTAAAGTGGGGGTTTACCATACTATGGATGTTCTGTTGACAGATTTAGATTATTATGACAAACTCATTTAAAATCTTTAAGTGGATGAGATGGTCACCAAGGCTGGAGGTGGACCTCTAACATACTTATAAACACATTTGTACTTGTGAATTTAAGGTGGCAAAAATGATGATACCAACATTTTTTAGGTATGATATAGAAGAACCATTTTTGGCCCTCTAAAGAACTGTTTAAAGATATGTTACACAAAATGGAGGATTTTTTACCAGTTAAAAGTTTTTTTTACATCCATACATGTGAGCCAAGAAGCATTTATGACTATAAATGTCTATTGATTACGTTATCAGTTATTTTTTGTTTTGTATCAATTATCGCTATAAAAAAACTTTGAACAGTTATACTAGATCTTGCATTGTGGAGGCCCAACCAAACATTTTACCTTTTCTTTGTCATCAGTGTCTTACGTGGCAGCCTATGAGATATTCACAACTTTAGAATCGACTGATCTCTGAAAAATCCAAATACCACTCCTTCAGTTGCTCAGTGATGCATGCCACAGCCAGTGTTCAAGCTTTCTGCATGACACACAGCCACTTACTGCTTGATGCTGTCCGAGATAAGCCTCTTATTATGTTATCCTCATCCCCATCCCCACCCCCCTTATCCCCTGGCCTTTTGTTCCTGTCCAGTTTTTCACAGTCAAAACCATCCGTAGACTTTCTCACCTTTATCACTCGCTGGATTACTATTACCTTATCATTCGTCCACAGCCCATAACCTTCATCATGGCACACTGAGATTTAAAGAGAAAATCTTGTAACATCTAGAAAGGGAAAGAAACAGAGTAGAATGAATTTGTTAAGGTTCTTAAAATAAGTATAATTTTCAAGTATCTGTATCACTCAATCCCTCTGATCCTTCTCACTACATTCCAAATTAAAATCTCTACGTTCTACTCATTTTGTTTTAAAACAGATTTTCTACTCCATAATCTATATACTTCTTAAGGTAAACTAAACTATGTGACAACAACATATTTTCTATTTCTCTTTCATATATTGATTTGTAAACTTATTGACTGATATCACATGCAAGCACAGTGTCATACACCAAAATGTATGGGGTGGGGGAGTGAGTAAAGTAGAGTAAAGCAAAGAGAGAGCTGATTAACTTCTTTACGCAGCCCTGAAGGTCTTAAAATTAAGGAATGTGAATGATTATTTTAATGTTCTAGTGGTCAGAGAGTCCCCCCCGCACTTAGAAGGTTGTAGATTTGAATCCCAGGACTGCTAGTGGTACCACTGAGGTATCTTTGAGCAAGATACCCACACACTGCTCCCTGGGTACCCCCCTATTGATGGCAGGCCACTGCTTCACTTGGTGAATGGGTTAAATGCACTTTGCTCACGCTGTGTACTGTGCTGTGGTGTGTTCACACCTGTCTATAAGGGACCACTTCACTTTAATTTAATCATTCATAAGTGTTTGCTGAGGAAGTACCAAAGTGGCCTATGGCCTTACTGCTTTCTTGTTATAGTCTCTTGCTCAGATTAATGGTCAACAAACAATATGTCATTGAATCAACATTTAAGAGTTAGTACTTTCACACTTTGAGAAGATAATTTAAATCTATAACATTAACACTTTGTGTATTCTGCAACCTCTGCCAAGGACCAATGCTCATATCATTTGGCCATGAAAAGCATGCTGTCCATTCTACTGACTTCTAGTATAAGTTGGGGCAATAGAGTGCACTATTTGGAACATAATGTGTGTGTGTGTGTGTGTGTGTGTGTGTGTGTGTGTGTGTGTGTGTGTGTGTGTGTGTGTGTGTGTGTGTG
>JBBPDE010000128.1:6357639-6372308 GCA_037974605.1 Nannopetersius ansorgii
ACACACACACACATATATATATGTGTGTGTGTGTGTGTGTGTGTGTTGGTGTGTGTGTGTATCTGTGTGTACATACAGTATATATATCATGGATCAATGATCAATCCCCTTTCTTCTCCCAGGCCTTGGCTCAGAAAGCAAGGGCAGGGAAACTGCTACCAGAAGAATACCAGGGAGGATCGTTCAGGTAAACACTGTTAACTGCTTTAATGTCTCTTTTTTTCATCTTCTTTCTTTAAACCCTGAAAACCCAAATGAATAGCTGGAGGTTTAAGACTTGCATTTGTTTGTTTCAAAGTCTCCTGTCTTTATTTTCTGTCTGAGTTTTCTCGAGTGATCAGCTGTTAAGCTGCATGACACACGGGACACAGCGCAGCCTGGGAAGTTGTTTAACACATTCATAAAGCCCTGCATATTTTATTGATCTCTCATCTGACTGTGAATCGTGTGTGTGCGTGCGTGTGTGTGTGCGTGCATGTGTACGTGCGTGTGTGAGTGACAGTGTATGTGTGTGAGTGAAATTGGCAAGATCATAAATTATGGTCATTAAATTAATCACTTCCACCCAAGGCATAGGCAGTAATTTTTTTTTTATCATTAGAGACTTAATGGGGTCGCTTAGAAATAAATGGGCTTTCTGTGGTAAAGATAGTCCAGAAATCCCAATAGTAAGCCATCACTCATTGTCTTATTTCTGGGATTTTGCTTCACCGGCTTTGTTCTGGTTGTCCTACTGAGCCACATTTGAAAAGGCAATGTGCTAAGCACTTTAAAGTGTTTTGGTTTTTTGGGGGGTTTTTTTCCCTGCCAAGAAAGCATCTATAGATCAAATAGGTTAAGTGCTGTGTTCCTTCAAGCATGGAGCAAATGATGTACTGTCTGTGGGCGACTGAGAAGTGAAAGTAGAATGCTTCAGTGTTGCAGTGCCAGTAAGACCGAACTTAGACAGGATTTAGCCTTAAAATCACCCTTTCCTCTGGAACACCCCTTGACGTTATGAAAGAGTGAGTAGCACTTGGTTTCGCAACAGTGACTTAAACACAATCTCTACCAAGATGGCGATGCAGTAACAGGCAGTGGCCACTCCAGAATCCAACGTCATGGTGCAAGCTATTGCCGTAACCCGACTTCCACAGTAACTTCCTGAGTAGTCTGCAGGAAAAGGTGTGCTTGACCTGCTACAGGCACCAGGCATCCAGACCCCAGCATCACCCGATGCTTCTCCCTGTAGGAAAGGACTCCATAAGCAGTACAAGAAGAAGCTGAAGTACAGCAAGTGGGTTGGGGTCCATGCTCTCCCATCCGTACTACTCGCCAATGTCTGGACAGAATCTCAATTTTTGCACTTTTATTAAGAGAGACGCACATCTTGTTAGTGGAGGCTCCCTATGAAATGTAACAGTGTTGAAAAATAAGGAGCTTAAGTTTATTGTGTGAGCTGTGGAGTTTTGTGTTGTCCTGCCTGAAATTCTTTCCTCTCTGCTCCCTCAGTATCTCCAACCTGGGTATGTTTGGCATCAGTGGGTTCAGTGCAGTGATCAACCCTCCGCAAGCATGTATCCTGGCAGTGGGCCGCACCAGAGCCGAGCTAACACCGGTCCAAGAGGGCCCTGATGACTCACCGTTCAGCCTCCACACCCGACAGCTAATGACCGTCACCCTGTCCAGTGATGGGCGACTAGTAGACGATGAACTCGCCTCCCGATTCTTGGATAAATTCCGTGCCAACCTGGAGAGGCCCCAGCGAATGGCCCTGGCCTAGCATGGCGATCAAGAGAGTGAAAGCGGGAGAAGGAAGGACGGAGGGAACGAAGAAGGGACTGAATGACTGTTACGAATGATGTAGAATAGCAGGGTTTTTTGAGTACAGCTAAGAAAGATGTTGCCGTTTCCTATACCTGGATTCATTACCACTGAAAGGCATTCTGGTACACACTTTGTACCGGTTTCTTGTTCCTTCTCTGTTAGGTTTAGTTATTGCTAATCCATTCTGCATAAAGGAAAAGCATGGACAAATGTGGAGTTGTTCTTGCTCAGGTATTATCTACTTATTTATCCTGGCCAATAACATCATAGCTCACCAATGAGTTACAGTTAAGAAATGACACAAAACTTTATTTATAAATTTGATCAATTTGGTCATGTTATTTTTTTTCCACCAAAATCTTGTTCATTGTAACTGTTTCACTGAAAACCCAGATCCCAACATTTTCTGTAGTGTCAAACTGTACAGTCAAACAAATAAAATAATGTCTAACATACTTATCCAGTATTACAGTGTAATATCTAATGGTATCTAATTCTGTGGCTGTATACACATACACTGGAGAAGCCAGTTTGAGCCAGCATCCAGGCACAAGAGAGTAGCAGCAGTAGGCAGAGAGTATTATGTCCTGCTGCCGTTGCTTTGGTTTCAGAGTAATGTTTGTGCTTTCTGCAGTGAGGGGTGCACAGAATAGGCAAGGGGGTATGTGAGAATCAGTGAGGAGAAGGAGGTGTTTTGGGGGCTTTTTGCTCCACACAGCTGCTTGCTGCAGGGTACCCACTGTTCCTCCATTTCGCCAGGCACCCCTTTACTGTCTCCTAGTAACCACTGGGATGGAAGGTGCACAAAAGGAGAAAAGAAAAGGCGGGGGGTGGCTGCACAAATCCTTTGACAATAGGACTGGACTTATAACCACACTTCTACAACGATCAGCCTCAAAGAGTTTGTCTGGTGTTGTTGCACAATGTCATTCATATTCCCGCAGCCGTGGCCCATTTCCCCTTTTGAGCCACACCGCGCCCTCAAGAGAACTAAATAAAACACCCATTTCTACTGTTGTGCCTGCTGTTCTTTACAATAATTCGAAAGACCTGTCTTGTTCCTGAAACAAAGACACCAAGATTTCACCATCTGAGAAGATTTCTCTTTGCTGCACAGCAGCAGCCACAATCGTTTTCTGGTGTGAGGTACCTCCATACCCTCTGTTGTGTTGTGCTTGTTCCAGGGCTGATTGGTATGCGGATGAGCAATCAGCATATCTGGATACAGATGATCTCTCTGTGAGACAGACCCAATCAGCCAAAGATCTACCATAGTGAACTGGCCACCAAGCTGAGAGGAGCAGATGTTTTAGGCTGCATTGTCCTTGGCATGTGCTCACAATGTGAATATTAATGCTAGGTGCTGGTGACTGAAGAGGAGGGAGTCTGTGTTATTTTGTCTAATGTTGAAGTGGATACATCCTTTCATGGCCCAACTCTTTCTTACAATGCAGTAATGCACTGGTTCAGCTGGATATAGTAGCCCTCCATGTTTTTCTTGAAAAGGGAAGAAAGAGCAATGTCATGAATTATGGATTTTGCCTTTAGTCACAAAGAGACAGACTAAGTGACATAGTTAATTACTAATGAAGGAATGGTGATCGAATTATGGAGTGATGTTAAAAGAGCTCCATCAAGTCAGAAAGTGTAAGATTCAGTAATTACCTTGTTAGCCTCCCTGTAGTGACGGCGCTAATACCAGACTAGCTTGGCTTCAAAGGCATAGTAGATGTTCTAGCCAAGCTAAATCCATTTAAATGACAGAGTAAAATCTTATGGAAGGCTTCCAAGAATAAAAGTCACATTAACACGGCAAAGCAGAGGCTGACATTTTGCCTGCCCCCAGCATCAGTTTGACATTCTACGCTTTGGGTAAGAAGCATGGCAGGACAGGGAGATCTCATTAAAGAAAACAGTTGGAGGGGATAGTGCTGGAAAATCAAATTTGCCTTTGGGAATCTCTTGCTGTCCTATAAGTCTGATAAAATTCTTCATTAATCTTTTAGTAATGTGTTTTTTTTATTTAAGGGGTTTATTTCTGTACACAACAGGCAGAGCAATAATTTACTGGCACAAACACAAATCTGCAATTAATCTACTGACAGGTGAAGTCAATAGCATTGATTATTTCATTTAAAGGGCACTTGTCAAGGGCTGGGATTAGGCAGCGAGTGAACAGTTAGTTCTTGTTGTGTTGAGCTTTGACAATGGCCAAATTCTGAGGTATAGACAACTAGCATTTATGTAGACTTTACGATGACACGTACCAGCCACCTAAACATTGCTGTGGGCCAAGTTCATGCCTTCATAACAACAATATGACCACCATTAACATCAGTTGCTTCTTTCAGAAGGAAACTGTTCCTTACCACACTGCAGAAATTGTTCAGGAATGGTTTGAGAAAAGTGGTTGACTTGGTTTTAAGGTTCAGGCCCATTATATGTGCAGGGTCATTTTTTTCTGGCCTTTTCCCGTGCTCCCAGGAAGCACGCTGAGGTCAAAATACTCTTCTGTATTCATTATTCTGGATTTGAAGAGGGCTATGTTGAAATGGACCACTGTCCTACATGCGTCTATGGCAGTATCATGGGAGTAAACTAACAGATCATGCTGTGAATAAAAGGAAAGTAAACTTCCCCTGTTCGTCCAGGGCGTGAGTCTGCTGTCTTCCTGAGCTCACTTCAAGAGGGTTAGAGAGAGGAACTGAAGCTCATATTTCGTCAGAACAGGCCTCGAGAGAGAAGTCCTATCTTGTCTGCTGCTTCAAAGAACTAGCCATTGTTAGAAAACCACTCCTGATTAAAGTAAACTAACGTAGGTATGAGTAGTTGTCAGGGCGATCATAGTTTTAACTCTGGTCTGGATGTGCCCTTGCCCTCCTCTTCTGCCAACATTTTGAGTTAGTCCTAACCCTACCCAACCCTAGCAAGTCCTACACTGCAAAAGTGAAATCTTGGCAAGTTAAGGCATCTGTAATCTAGTCAATATGCACATTTCCCATTTTGAAATTGATTCTATCAGCTAGTGGGTAGGATACCTGCCTCTGGACCTTCAGTATACTTTCAGTAAACCACCACTGGGTTCCTAAGCAAGACCCTTAACACTAAGTTGCTCCAGAGAGACTGTCCCCTGTAGTTAGGGAATGGAAGTCCCTTTAGGTAAAAGTGTGCTAAATGCCGTAAATGTAAATAAAGAAATCTGTCAGCAGCATAAGACTGCAGACTGAAAATTAGCTGAACCTTATCATTTTCTCATAACATGAGAACAATGACCTAGATTTAAGGTATTTCCGTTCTTTATTTAAACAAAGATTTTATGTAGGCAATATGGAAGTAGGGTGTGCACTAGAGCCGCTTCACCACTTAAAGAGTAACCGAGTTCCAGTTTTACCACGATTCTGAGGAACGTAGTTAAATGACAGGAAAAAGATATTTTAATTCATACATTACTGTGAACAGCAAGGTGACCTCAACCGTTCCCACTCTGTGACTACTTCGACAGCCTGGATTTCCTCTTTTGCTGTTTTTACATCCGCTTTCTCTTTTTCCTGTTGCATTATGTTTTATATGCAGAAACATACTGTATGTGTTTTGTTTTTCTAGATTATTTTTTCATCTTTCTTAATCGTCAGTGAGTATGGCGAGGATGTGACTTCGAGAAAACTTCTTTAGTTAAATGTTGTTGCTTGTGCTTTTTGAACAAGTCATACACCCGTGACATGCAGACTGCAGCGGCCCTGCACTCCATTTCTGAAGCTGTATAAAGCAAATGTGTTTCCGTTAGTCAGGCGCATGACACACTGCGATCCAGCTGACTGTACAGACAGTGATGATGACTGGGAGCTCAGTCCAAACAAGACTCCTCTTCCCTGTCACTGCACCCAAACACAGGCTGGGCTCTCTGCGTGTTTGTACAGTGCAAAGCCCCAGTCCTTTCACCCAGCGAAGTCATGCTGCCCTGATGGGGCGAACTCATCCTGCCTTATCATCACCCCACTCGCCCCACTCAGCTATGCTAATCAGCTCTGGAATGAGAGGCAGCCCCCTCCTTTCACACTGCTAACTGCATCCCAATCATGAATCATGAATTATCAATCTTGCATTTGCCAGAGCTTTGGCTTCTGGCTGCAGGATAGATAGATGGATGGATGGATAGATAGACAAAAAGGTAGAAAGAAACATATAGAAGTAGGAGGACAAACTGATAGGTGGATTGAGCAGATACATAAATAAAAGGATGGTGAAAGATGGATGAAAGAAACAAAGATAGGGTTGGGTATCAACAAATAGAAAGATATGTAGATGCATATACAGAAAAAGGTGTATGTAAAGCAGGAATATAAAAAAGTGAAAGTGATCATTCGGTCATGCGTGAACACACCAATGCACACAGTGTGAACAGCACGAAATTCACCCTCTGCATTTAACCCATTCACCAAGTGAAGCAGGGGGCAGCCATGAACACGATGCCCGGGGAGCAGTGTGTGGGGACGGTACCTTGCTCAGGGTACCTCAGTGGTGCCTAGCAGTCTTGGGAATCGAACCTGGACTTTCTGATCGCAGGGCGAATTCCCTAACCACTAGGCTACCAGCTGCCCTCTATATCTCTATATGTGAAGAGAAAAAGGAAGAATCTCTTTTTGACTTTATTAATCCTAAAAGAATTTGCAAGGACACAACAACAATAAAAACTCATACAATACACAAATGATCATTTTGTGCATTTTTGTGGATTTACAAAAGAGACAAACTGTGAGAAAGAGCTCTGGAACTCTGTTTAAAAAGGCTAGTTTCCAGAGTCAGGACCAGTCTTGTCTTCTTAACATGTAATTACTAGCTGTAGTTTGCGCAATGCTAATCTGATCCACTCATCTCAGAATAAGGAGCACTCATCTGCAATCACCTCTATTTTACATTTACATTTACGGCATTTATCAGACGCTTTTATCCAAAGCAACTTCCATTCCCTAACTACAGGGGGCAGTCTCTCCCTGGAGCAACTTAGGGTTAAGGGTCTTGCTCAGGGACCCAGTGGTGGTGCTCAAGGTAGGATTCGAACCCTGACCTCTTGGTCTGGAGACAAGTATCCTACCCACTGAGCTACCTCCACCTGCTATTTTCTTCTTGTACTCAACCCCATATGATAAAAGAGCCAAACATCCTGCATCTTTCGACTCTTGGTGCACGTGGCCTCTTCAAATGGCTTGTGAAGATGTGCTGCTGACCCCACAGTGCTCTAGTGAGCTTATACTATCACACAATCTGTTCCATAGAAGCTAAAATTGTATTTCCTGTTTAATGTAGAAAAAGTGCCAGTTAGTGGCCATGGTGGTTTAACTGGTTTTGAATGCAGAAGTTGGGCACTGAGTGAGTTTTCTTAAAACCGCCTGTGTTTCCGGTTATATGTATTACACACCACAGGAAAACTACAGTTTCTACCACCAGACACATCCTGTCACCGCATTGAGAACTATAAGATTCTACGACTTTTTATCATGCCATGCTGTTTTTTAACAGGCGGTAAACATTTGAAGGTATTATCTATAGTTAAGATTGAACACACAGTGTGTATGAAGACAGTCTGCTGATGATGTGCCATCGCCAGGCAACCACACAAGCCAGTTTGTGCTAAAAGGGAAGAAGTACATCACTTCTGGGGAATGTGAAGGAAGTTCCATTAGTCTGAAAGACAGTTACCACAAGACACCAACCACCAGACGATATTAAGGCTCGTATCCCCTGAGTCATGCCAGAGACCACGCTGCTGGAAGGCTCTGTTGGATGACTTACTGCTGAGCGAACAGCCGAATGTGTAATTTTTGGATAAAACTCTTGGCAACACCGATCAACCTCCTGTGTGCTATTAGAATCTCTGTGGACCCTCTAAACTCTCTCTAGAATCTCTCTAAACCCTTTAAAATAATTCATTTTCTCATTTTCAGTTATTTCAAAGCCACCTATGACATTACTGATTAAAATCAGGTGTGACTGTGACTTCATGGCAATTTCTAGCCTTTTATATGGAGAGCTACTGATAGAATCAGTATTTTTCTGTGGGTGCAACAGTATATTTTCATGGGTGTGACAAATCTGAAACATTGAGGCATGGACTCCACAAGACCTCTTTAAGGTGTGCTGTGGTTTCTGGAGGGGCCTCAACTTACAGGACTTAAAGGATCTACTGATAACATTTGGTGCCCGATACCACCGCGCAACCTAAGAGGTCTTGTGGAGGGCATGCCTCAATGTTTCAGAATTATTTTGTTGGCACAAGAGGAGGACCTATGCAACATTATATACAGCATAATATGTTCTAGGCAGAGGTGATGGCAAGCTTGACAACTTTGACAACATTCAGGGGGGAACTGGATAGTAAGGTATAATACAAATAAGGAAAAAGAATATTAAGCCCAGTTATACTCAAATGTGCTTGGTATCTGGCACAAAGATAGTAGCAATGAACCCTTTGAGTCCTGTAAGTTGTGAGTCGGGGTCTCCACCAGTTTACCTGCTGTCCTAGTACATGTGAAATTACCCCATATAAAATTTGTAGAATATTTATAGCTCCAAAATACTGTTGCATCCACATGTTTAAGCTCACAGATACTCAAATATCTTCACATTGACTAAGAAATAGATTTTAATCTTTCTTTTTCCATTTCCAAGTTTAATCTTTCTTTAAACAGCTCAAAATTTGAATCTTTTTTCTTCAATTTCTTCACAGACTGTGGGTCATGTAAGATTTTTTTAATATTTAGTAGAATCATTTCCCTTTCCTAGGACATTTTCTGAGCCATTGGCTGCCACATAACTCCAGAACATTATAAATGCACCCTGACATATTCTTATTTTTCCAAAGATATCTTTGGGGTCTGTCGCGGCGGTTACGAGAATCATCAAACAGACAAAGTGTTCTTCGCTCAAACAAAGTTTTATTTCATCTGTAGATGGAGAGAGCTATTCGCAACACAGGGCAGTCCTGAGTCTTGAAGTTCTCTCTGAATTCGTCCTTCGCAGAGGCCTTCTTATGCTTTCAAATTAACCATTATCAAACATGGGCAGAAACCATGGTGCCTCCCCTGCGTCCCCATAGTGAGGACTCTGAAGAAATGCTTTCTGGACTAAACAAAACACCTAAACTGAACTCTTTAGCTCGAAAACATAGTGCTTACGCAAAATAAGAACCTTGCTTTAATCATGTCACTGTACCCTAAACTCTGCAACCTTAATCATTAGTCAGCAAAATCACCCTTAATATGAGTATAACTGGAAAGAGTCATCTGAATAAACCGATTTCCTCTTACAATATGCGATTACAAAGGAATATATGTATGATTGCGAAGAATATATGCAAATTTCCCCGACAGGTCAATCTGGTGTTGATTTTGTTTCATGTTGAGTTGATTTTGTTTCATTGTACCACAACAATTTCCAAAATGTGCTTTACTTTATACATTGACTTTTGTGATAAGATTATGGTTATTTTCTGATTAACCCTTGTTGTACAAACTTTCTGTTGTCCTTGATGTAGGGGTTTTGCTTTGCATACTTGACCAGCCTTTAAGCAGTTTAATGAGAGACTTTATATAAGGAATGTAATTTCTTACTCTGTGATATTATCTATACCTGATTTAGATGATTGCTCAATTTGTCAAATAGTCTCTGAGATGCACCATTTTTAGTTTTTGTTGTTTTTATATTAAAATCAGTAAATAAATGGTAAGAGGGCATTGACATTGTGAAAATGTGTCACATTTAAGTTTGTTCTTGTTTCACTTACAAAATATACAAATGATGTAAAGTGACAAAAGTGCCCAACTTCTGTATACAACTGTACCTATGTTATAACTGTTGTAGAGAACCTACATTTCACTGGATAATATTTTATACTTTCCCTTTCAAAGACAAAGCCATGGTTTTTCTCTCCTCAGTGAAAATGGTTTGCCTTTGACTGTAATCAGTGATGAACTCATGGAAAATCTAGCCTTTAAAGACATTTATGAAAAGTGATTCTACCCACCAGGCCGCTGATTCATCTAAATTCTCTAATAGACAAAACCACGAGTGACCCTCTTAATGCTCCTAAGAATTATATAAGCAGAATAAAATATCCAGAGTTAGGAGTAACAATTGACATGCCTTTTTCTATATATTTTGTGGGTGTTTAACATTAAGAAGAATTTTCTAAGCGTGTCCAGGAAACTAAGGAAGAGATTATTTTCTCTAAAGCCTCCAACTGGGTGCACCGTAATGCATTATCTGTAAATCATCTTTTTGATGTTTTGAAGTCAACTGATTGTGAAAGTGATGGCATTTTATGTGTGATCACTCTGACAAGGGATGCTGTTTGCATAGCAATCCATTTTGACCTCAAGCTTTTTGTGGGAATCTAATTGAAACATTTACAAATAACTTACATAGACTTGGGAAGATATTCTATAAAAAGGTTTGCACTTAAAATCAATGAAAAAAAAGACAAATTAATATTACGTTTCATTTAAATGTTACTGAATGTTGTAAATGTGGTGTATATCTAGGTGCTCTGAAGCTGTGTAACTATAGGAACGTTTTTCATGTTGACATCTTATGCAAATAGGTTGCTTAAAAAGTTGTTGCATGGAAAGAAAAAGAAAACATTTGACAAATCTCAGCCAGCTAAAGAACAGATTCTCAGTGTTGTAGGAACCAATGTTATTCCCCTGGAGAGAGAAACTGGGGCAACTATTGTTCTCAGAGGTGTTCTGGAAATGGGCTGCATGCTGTTTCCCTCTTTTCCAGACAGCAGCTAAAGAATGGCTGGCTGCGTAATACATATATACACTTAAAAAGAAAAGTTCGGGGGCTCCCAGTGTCTAAGGATTGGTCAATAGGAGATTACAAGTCTGATCCCTTCCCACTTCCCTAATCACCCACCAGAATTGGAAAAGTGGGTATAAAACAAAAATAGTTTAAAAAAAAGAAATCCTTATAGTTGGTTTTCCTCGTTTGGCCTTCTTGCGTGTTCCATTATAACAACCCACATCCCTGCACAGTTCCCAGATATTCCCAGCCTGCCAGGTTCAATAGCTCAATAATCATTTATTGCTGGATCAAGGGATGAAACTTCTTTAAAAGAACTATCCACTGAAATATTCTCTAGGGAACTCCCTCTGTCTGAATAACCCTTATGAACAGTTTTATTTTTAAGTGTATTAAAAATATGACAATATATATTCTACTGGAATGGATTGATTTCTATGGAGAGAACAGAACTGTAACTTATTACAGTAATTAATTTGGTTTTAGTGTTCATTTTAATATTAGCCTGAATGCAGTTGAAGCTTTGCCTGTGCTACCACTAGTGTCATATTACTTAGCAAGTGTCTACATGTTTATGGTTGTGTTCATCATGACCAAAGGGGAAGCAAATAGCTGTTGTCATGGCAATGGCAGAAACAGGAAATAAGCAGAGGGGAAGGTGTTAGATATGATGATGTAGGTGATGCAGTTTGGTTACTCATTACCCTTCTACTTCATGTTTACTCAGTTCCACGCCCAAGCCAAAAACGCTTGTGTTGAACAACATCAAAGTAATGAACCTATCCACTCTCCACCCACAGATGTATTCTTCATTTACTTCTGCTGCAAGGTTGGAAGAGCTTTACAGAGTGTTAGCAAAAATCCCATAGCTGTCAAAATATGTAGATTTAGAGTGTGAGTTAGTTTTGAATGAGTGTAAAAGAGTTTTATTACTGTTGGAATGGACCCAGTGTAAGTATATTTGTCACATAGCAAGGAGGGGGGCATTACATTTAAATATGAAACTTTACAGTGAGTCCTCAACAGGGGAGCTGGTGGCCTAGTGATAGCTGCCTCTGTGGTTAGAAGGTTGTGGATTCGAAACCCAGAATTGCCATTGGGTACCCTTGAGCAAGGTACTGTCCCCACACACTGCTCCACCGGGCGCTATGCTCCCGCTGCCCACTGCTTCATTTGGTGAACAGGTTAAGTTCAAAGGGAAGATTTTGTGCTGTTTACACTGTGTTGTGGTGTTCATGTATGACAAATGGTCAGTTTACCCTTTTAAACAAAGATCACTCAATAGTTTTGATTGGATTTGGAACTTCACTAAAGTTGCTACAAAAGAACATTTGTGGGAAGAGCATGAATGGGTCAATTTTCTATGAAGCCTGTGCAAGACCTAGTCTGACCTCAACAGACATCTCTGAGTTCAGCCTGAAACAAACAACTCAATTGTTTGTTCCACTCGTTCATTAGCACTGGGCACTATGCACATTCCTCGGCCTCTCTGGAAACTCAGTTAGCCCTCCCTGACTACACGCTCTATGCTGCACATGCAGTTGCTGCATCACTGTAGCAGGAGCACATTGTCTCCAGTGTTTTGCTCAATGGACAGATTTCCAGCAGGTCATCCATTATGAGCTTGCTGTATTTATAACTAGAGTATTTCCCTAATTGACTAAATGCAGGTCTGTGCAGGATGTAGATGCTATTGAGGGCTATTTAAATTCACACCAGTTTAAGATATCGATCTACAGAGTCAGCGTGGGATTGCTAAAAGTAAACATCGCAAGGAGCAAACAATAAATTACGTCTTTTTTCAGTAACTCAGTTTCTTCCACTTTTCTGGTGGTGCTAGCAGGCGTGTCACAGATGTACATTACTGGAAAATGGACATGTCTAGCGGTTATCATACAAAGCCCACACTTTTATGGATGCCACATTATGGCACTGTAATCATAATAACCTCCGTAGATTTCTTGCAAAAGCTTTGTGTTCTGATCAGCCTTCTGTCTTTACATCAAGCTTGTGTTTGTGTGAAAGATAAAGAGGGAAAGGGTAAGGAGACCAAAATAATGTGTGTTTTTTTTTGTTTGACATTTAGTGATAAAATGAAGTGTCTCGTAAGAACATAAAGTCTACCGGAAGATGATTGGTGCCATTTTTATTGGTGTAATTTCTCTGAGGATACACAGCAGAGAGTTGACATTGTACCATTCAGATCAAGTTTACTTTTTGTTTGTCTAGGATACTCCAATAAAATGAGTAGTGCTTCGGATTTGACACCACCTCATTGGGTGATAACGGCTGATAGCTCTCATTGAGTCCAAGCCTATTTGAACATTATTACTCATCAACAGACAGTCTATGGTGAGACATTAGGCTCATTAGAGGCAGACAGGGGGTGGGAAGGATGCTTGCTTTTATCCCCCAAGTACTGATTATAATATTTTTGCTCATGCCAATGAGTGGGTAATAACATTTGGTGCAATTAAAGTTTTTTTTTCCATCACTATGCAACTGCCCACCTATTTTTTCTTAGCTATTTCTACATTCTACAGTTTAACAGTGTGGGCTGATGTGTTAAAACACCTCTGTCCTTCTGTTTCTATAAATGAATACAGCTATGTTATTACATTGTATTTTCCAGTAGTGATCACACTGTATGAACAGTTTAGTTACATTGCTCAGTTCTAGTTACATTGCTCAGGTACCCTTTTTCTATTTAAGTAATATTTGGATGGATTTGGCTTTGTTTACAGATGACACTTAAATTATTATTAATTATTAGTATGATTCATGATATTTATATACTAAGAATGTTTACATGTTTAAGGAAAAAATACATTTTACCCAATTCTAAAGGAACTGCTCTCTTGGTAAGCTACTATTTAATTTGATCTAATTTTCTGTAGCCATTTTGAATTTGGCTCTCTGGGGTCATAGGAGGTCTGAAGTCTGCACTCATGAAAAAAGAGAAATAAAGAGCAAACTGTTTCAGGGATGTATTGTAAAGTGCAGCCAGTTTTTAGGCCAAAACATTTGCTATGCTAAACGTAATATTTAATGATTATCCTGACTGAAATATTTGCAAGCACTTTCTAGTGAATCGTTTTGTTTAAATTGGACACCTTAAAGCATATTGTTTTATAATGGTATACATTTCTTGTCTTTTACCTTTTGATTTCCAACAATTATGCATTTAGCAGATGCTCTTATCCATTCTAGCTTCCGATTTTTAATTTTTAATCATGTTGCAAAGACAGGTGAATCAGGCGTGCTGTGTGTTGGCTAGAGATTTTACCCATTATACTAAATCAGTAGTCTAAACCAAAGAGATCCAAAACAGTCTTGTTTTGGAATTTTTCACATACCGCTACTATTTTAATGGCCATGTTGGATGTCTCAAAATGTTTTTTTTGACCTGATACTATTGTACTTTTACTCCAGTTATTATAGTTTTAGCAAGACCATCTTTAATTCTACTTCAGTCATTATTTCTATGTATGAAGTAGCATTATTGTAACTTTAGACTACTCTGCCCACGTTTACCAATAATGTTCTAGATACCCTATGCATCTATCTGGAATTGGGTATAGTGACGGCAAGCAAATGTATTATGAAGAACGGTATTAGACAATTTAAAGGAAAGCTGGATTCTTTCCTGCTCAGAGACGAGAGCAGGAAGGGAGAGGTGGCTGGCTGAAAGAAAAGGTGGTGGATTGAGAGTAAATTCAGGAGGAGGCAGTTACAAAGGAGCAGATGTGCACTCAGTTGATGCCGAGTACCTCAGCATGCTGAAGAGGGAAACGAAGACAAAGAGAAGAGCGTCTGAGGAGGGAGAGCGGCATTGACACAGACAGGAGCGAGAGACCTTAACAGAGTCAATAAAAGCAGAAGGAAAGGGAGGGAGAGAGAGAAATAGGGGGAGGGAGTGGAGTGGTCCAAGAGGCAGAGAGACACTGACACAAACAAGAGTGAAAACTGAAGCAACAAGACCACAGCGAGAGAGAGAGAGAGAGGGGGGGGGGGGGGGGGGGGGGGGGGGGGGGGGGGGGGGGGGGGGGGGGGGGGGGGGGGGG
>JBBPDE010000128.1:6377274-6395320 GCA_037974605.1 Nannopetersius ansorgii
ACACTCATCTCTATACATGTTCTAATCTACTTCCTTTTATGCATTACAAAGAGGATACGTTCCTATCAGATTACAAAAAAATGGTCACACAATTAAACACTACATGTTTCCCCACTGAAAAATCAAAGAAAAAAAATCTGTTACCTACAATATGTACACAAAGTGCAAGGAGGCACTTTCAATTCATGCTTTTAAGAAACTGGTGCAAAAAAAAAAAAGATGAAATGTCCATGCTTCTGTAACAGTGAGCTCAAACGGTGCAGTTGATGACAGTCCTTATGTAACAGGGTATTTGCCTCTCGGTGACGAATCTCTTCAGATCAACAACATCTCCTTTCATAGCTGGTCATGTTTGATACTCGCTGAACTTTTCCGAATGTGGAAAAATGTCCAATTAAAACACAAAGCAGTGGTGCGGTGATGATTCTCTTGGCACCAAAAACAACTGGGTGAAATATAAAATAGCTGTGCGTTATTTTGCCATAAATTCGTGCTCTTCACGCAGCGGCTTTTTAAAATCATAGAATCAGGGGAAAAAAGTAAAAACATTAAAAAAAAAAATGTAAAAAAAGGGATAAAACTATGTGAGTGGTAAGCTTTCTAAACACATTAACGAGCTTTTCAGAATGGTCACACTCACGAGACATAGTTAACACATTAGAGGCAAGACAGAGTGTAAAGGAGGTCGACAAGAAACGTCCTAACATCCATTCATGCTTGCATTTTTGAAGGAATGTGTGTATTTGTAGACTCGCGTGTGTTTGCGTGGGTGTCCGTCTTTCATCCATCATTTGGTTCCGTAACAATCCTTTGCACTCCTGGTGACAGTGGCTATAATGCTTGGAGGTATGTCCTGCCATCGATCAGTCTTCAACAGTCAGACGAAGGTAAGTGTTGCAGCATATTGGGGCTGCCAGAACAGTCATGTGCTTGTGGCTGAGTTTCTGAGGAGAAATTACTTTATGGACAGGGACTGTTAGGACAGACAGGGAGGACAGCTGTTGGCACTAATGCACTAACACTGCTGACACCTGGGACGTCTCTAGTAGTGCTATGGAGCAACTCACTTGTGCATGTCTGTTCTTTTCCAGATTAATTTATGCTTTCTGTTTTCTTTTCTTATATATTGGGACTTTCCAATAAGACTTCTCATTCGTTATTTCTTGTGATGATATTGTTCCATGTGCTTTTTTGAAAAGGAAATAAGCCAAGGTGATTTTAGTTGGAATGTTAGCCTCAACATTGTTCCTTAAAATGTGCTTTTCAAATGGCTAAAACAATTTTTGGGGGGGGATATGCTTGCTTTCTTAAGTTTAAAAAACAAAGATAAACAGCACGAGTAAGCCAATATAAAACAGTACAAGCTTCTATAAATATAAAGGCAATAGGCATTTGGCAATCTGTAAACCCACTGTGAATGTATAAACAGGTAAACAATTACTCTCCAGCATGCTCAGAGGGCTCAATATAAAATGTTTTAACTGCCTGCGTTAGGAATGTGTCTTCCCTGACAACAAGTGCATTTTCATTTGCCTGAGTATCTAACATTCTACAGTCCACATATTAGAAACAATTGAGGAAATTTCAAGAACCATCCGTTCTTGTGGGTTATTAATGTAGGATCCTAAAAGCATTCAGTGTACTCATGATTTCAATTGTGGGTACATGAATGTATGTATGATTATATATATATATATATATATGTTTTCAAAATTTGAATGTATGCATACCCAAGTAAGCCAAATGCATAACCTAAATGTAAATATCTGAAATCACATGGAATTACAACAAAGCAAATGGTTTCTCTGAAGAAAAAAAACATGTTTTTAAAATACAGGGATAATAGCTTTCATTTATATGAATTGTGTGCTATTAGCAGTAGTGAGTGGTATTTCATTAGGCTCAGAAATTGCCTACACAAAGACTGTATGCTTTTGAATTGGCTGAGAATAGTGTTCACTAATCTAGTCAATTCCAGTGAATGTCAGTGCAACTGTAGGCTGCTGCTTGTTTGGTCCATACTGTGATGTGCTTCGGTCTCACCTACGCAGTAAAACAATCATAAACCCTACCCATCAGTTCTGTCATCGGAAAAGGAAAAAGACCTCTATGCCCTTAGAGGAAAGTGGTCGAAAGAACTGGGAGGTGGAGGCATTCGGTCTCGACATGGCTTGTGCTTTTAGTAGATTTGAGCATGTGCAGTGGCCTCTACTCCTACCTGCGTAGCCTAGTAACACCGGATCTCCCTGCGGAATACTCTGGGAGTGCAGACACAGTGTGTTAACATGTTGTGCCAGACAGGCCCAGAGAAGTCTCAGAATGAGGTAAAGCAGGGGAGAAGTTACAGTGAATGACTATTGCTATTAAGAAGAGAAGATGAATTGTAAGTGTATTGGCTCTGCACAGACTTAGTACAGTATTTAGTTCGAACTGAACCACCGGGCTATCTGTGTAGCTCTCCCTACCTTCTGGAAAAGCCTTCTCATACATCATTGCATTCATCAGTCACTCACCCACAAAATACAGTATATATTACCATCAGAAATAATTTAAGTTGCATCGTATATTATTTCTCCTGTTACCCTCCAAAGCCTTGCTATCTGCTGCGCAAGTGTTAGCTCATAGGCACGTGTTAGTGCTCTATCAGACAGTGTGATTCTAACCCTTTTTAGCGTTAGTACTTGTTATTCCAGACAGTCAAACAGGTTGTTAGACAAACTGTAATGGGAATAATAGAAGCCTAAACTACAAAACCCATCATTTGTTCTGTGTGCATGATTTTTGTGTTTTTTTGTTTGTTTCTCTCTCTTTTTTTTCTCCAGATAAGAAAGCTTGGGGGCTTGGACACGGTCTCTCTGTGTTTGCATTAATCACTTTTCCGTGGTTCCTCTTCAACAAGTGTGTACTCCGCAGTTGAGCCATTCGTGGCTGCTGAGGTTACCTGAAAGCAATTATCATCAACATCTGAATAATCATTTTTGCTTCTAAAGAAATAAAAAAAGTAAATCCTCTGGGCCACTTTGGTATTAAATTTAAATAACTAAGGGAAATAACCAACATCCCTGATCTAACAGTCATGCTTGATTGTGGATTTCTGTTTTTTAGACAATACTTAATCTGTAAATAACACTACCTGGTACTAAACTGTTTACTCTACCAAATTGTTTAGACAAAATGGAGGTATGTAAACTTTTTGCTTCTAGTTAAAACCATTAACCCATTCATGTTCATAAAAGGATGCTACATTTCTTTGGTCCAAATGTTTCTTAGCAGGCATGAATACAATAAATTAAGATTTGAATCAAACAGAATAAAATGTGGGATTTTTTGGTCACTTATTTGGCTGCTGATTTTTGAGTACAGTAACACAGTGACACACCAGAGGTTCTAAGAGTAATCTGCTCCCCACTCTTATTTCTCTCCTGATGCCAGGGCCCAAACATATTCACTAAAATTACTGCTAGATGTTCCAAGATATAACTATACAAAACATCAGCAAAAATCTCTATGGCATTTTCACTCATTTTACAACATGTAGACAAGAATGAGCTAATTTGAACTCTAGATTCTGCACATTTTAGTGCAACCAATCACACCACAGATTACTGGTGCATGTGGCAGATACTGACATTTACATGCGCGCTCCATTAGCATGGTGATATTCAAGCATGCACATGTCAGACATAGCCACAACATGAAATATGAGCACAACATTCAGTGTATAATAAATCCTAAATAATAAAACATATATAAAAACAAGAGACAATACATACAAAAACATAAAAAAGGAGATATCAAAGTATGATTACATGTAAGTGGCAGTATTAAGCCTATGCATGTTATTTTGCAAGGCAGCTACAATGGTTGGCATCTTTGGATAAATTCGGTTAGTTTGAGTTAATTTAGTTAATTGACTAAGTCAAAGTCATGCATGCACAAAAGACAGTAGCAGAGCAGCAGCTTTCCTGTCATCCACTGAGTATTCCAAGTTCCAAATGAATTAATAAATGATTAGGTTTATGATAGTAAACCTAATCTAATCCTAATTATCGCTCAAAGTCTTGTTCTGAAACAACCTTTTTAATGGCAAGTACATCTGAATGTGTTCAGCCTAACATGCACAACACTGTTATGCAGTGATAATTAAGTGCATTGCCATATATTTACAAAAAATCATGATTAACTGCTAATTCTTTCCCACACATCTGCAATGCGCTACATCTGAAATGAACGCTTAAACTGTTCTGCACTGAAGTGTCTTATTAATGCAGCATTTTGTAGATAATTTACATTTTGTCTTAAATTCTGATTTTATGTAGATGACACAAATCACTGCCTGAAAAAAACAGCCACTGAAATATATACACCATTCTTTTCCCAAAAAAGTTGTGTATGTATTTACATGGGCATAAAGAGTACAAACATGCAGAAGAAAGAAATGCAGAGTGAACATGCAGCAGGGATGCGCTATATACAAGTCTCTATGTCCGTAAGCGTGAGTTGTACCTTGCATTCATCTACCAAGACGGAATTGTGAGCAGCAAAGACGCACTGATTGGAGTTGTTTTCATGGTGGTTCTTGAGGTCGTCGTAATAGGACTGCGTCTTGGTCATCATCTCAATGTCATCAGATTTTCCATGCTGAGCATCCAGGGCCTCCAGCTCAGCCTTGGATAGATGATAAACGATGCCAGCACCATATGAGTCGCCCACCACATTGACTGAGGTACGGAAACGATCCCTAAAGACCAAGCAGGAAAACATCAGCAGTTTGCATCAGTGTCTGCATCAGTTAGAGAAAGTGATATGGCAAAACTAGGACAAATTTCAGCACCAAGAATGTTCTTCAGCAGGAATTCAAGTTAGGGTAATGTTTTCATTAAAAAATTAAATTAAGGCACTATTATAGGTTTAAATAATCAATGCAAAACAATGACCGAGATCATGAAACAATGTGAAATTTACTCACAAAAGCCAGTCAACAGCTACCAGTAGACTGATATCCTGAGTGGGCAGTCCCACTGCCGTCAGAATGAGCAACATGGTTACCAGTCCTGCACTGGGGATACTGGCTGCTCCAACACTGGCCAGTGTTGCTGTAAGACTGACAACACAGCATAAAAACTAAGCCAAGAAAGATCTTAAATTGATTGATATTTTTATGATATGTTACATAATGACATATTATTGCATTTTTGTTTGTCTTCTCTGTAAACAACTAAAATCAAAATGTGGGTGTAGTATATTGTGAGGCATACTACACTCCCATTCAGGGGCTAGTGACAAATCATATAAAACACAGAGTATAACAGTAAAATTGAAAATCAACAGATATGCACTGTGGCAACACCAAAATGATCAGAACAGTTTCTTATACAATTTTTAGTAAATAAGTCCTACCTGACTGTGACAATCTGACCAGGGTCCAGATCAATACCATTCATCTGTGCAATGAAGATAGCAGCTACAGCTTCATAAAGAGCAGTACCATCCATGTTAATTGTTGCACCAACAGGCAGTACGAAGCGGGTTACTCTCTTGTCAATGCCCAGGTTCTCCTCCAGGCAGCGGAAGGTAACAGGTAGAGTTCCAGCACTATCAAGCATTGAAAATTTCATTAAATTACTGGGAAAAAAATGAGGTCACAGGCTCACACAGTTTTAGTTATCAAAACTCAATAAACCTGAACTATTTATAATCCATCTGCAGAAGATCCTTATCATTTTTTATTGCTGAAGCTAATAACAGTCAGATGACAGCTTTTCAGACAGTATATACTTATTACTGTAGATCACTGTGGCACCGTGCGAATGTGTGTGTATTAAAAATAAATTACGAGTGATCTGTCACACCTCGATGCTGTTCCCAGGGCAGTAATCCAGGCTTGGAAGATGCCCATGAAGAAGCTGAAAGGATTTTTTCTCACAATGGCAAAATAAATACAAGGAAGGAATATGGCCCCATGTATGATGAGCCCAATGATAACTGTGATCATGTACATCCCCAGCTGTCTGGCCACCACCTCCAGATCTTTGATGGAGATAATCTTTCCACAGATCAGGCAAGCAATACCAAAGGGAGAATACCTGTAATTAAATAAATAATATATGAGGACCTCTATTATTGTCCCTTGAGAACAATTATATCCTCTTTAGAAGATTTCTATAAGACACCAAACTTGAAATAAGTGTTTATTGATGGTAACTGTCAAACCAACTGTAATATAATCACTGACCACATGATCATGATGACAAGCCTCATCACAATCTCATTCAGGATGTTGAAGAAGTCAATCATGAGCCTTGCCTTCTCTCCCATCTTTCCCATGCAGATACCGAATGCAATAAAGAATCCAATCAGACCTGTGAGAGATTGCAAAAATATTGAGATATATACAGAAAGATACAGGAATACCATGAGCAAAACAATGCAGGATATCATTCTCTTTAAGAGATGCTTTGTCCTCCTACCCAAAACATTCATTCCACTCTTAAACTGCAGGGATTTCTTTTCCTTGTAAATGGGTGGAGGCTTAGTGGCAGATGAGAGGAAGTCATCCATGGTACTGTTAGTGTCATCAAAATCTGGCTGAACCTCAACCTTCTTCACAACAGTCTGGATCTGTGAACACAAACAACAGTCCAATTTATTACTGTAACTTACTGTATCAGAAAAGTGTGATGGCTGACCTTAAATCGTTCAGAAAATATTTAATGCTAACCTGCTGGAAGCAAGCCTGCACCAAGTTCTCAGGGAAGAGATTCCTGATGAGGTCAAAGAAAGCATCAAGACTCGAGACATCATCGTTCTTAAGTCCTTCTCCAAGGTTTTCCTTTAGTTTGGGGTTACCAGGATGGATAATCAGCACCAGTATTACTCCCAGAATGGCAGCGATTACAGTGGTGGTCATGTAATAGATCATTGCTCTGGTACCTAGACGGCCACTAGATTTGGCATCCAGTCCCGCAAGTCCTAGAAAGATGAAGCATAGCAAATTAGTGCTTAGACGTATAACAAGGTGCACATTAACATGGATCTTATCATAGTATAAGTGTACTACATTGGGCCTAAATGATGCATGAACTGACCTATACACCTTTTCAGGATCTGTGATGTTCTAGGCACTGGAAACCTTATTAGTATACATGGTGCCATATCCAATAAATCGACATTAAAATAGTTTAAAGACCACAAGCTTTTAACACAGTCATCCCAGTCTCCTAAGTTCAACTGAAAATCTGTGGGGTGAGCTGATGAGCAGAGTCCACAAGAGAGGATCTAGAATCATGAATGATCTGTAGAGATCCTTTTTCTTGAAGGGGTCTCTGATTCCATGTTTAGTATTCACCAATCTCAGTCATTACCTAACTCTCATTCATTACAGAGTGTGAGAAAATGCTTATTTTTATTGTGTAAATATGCCCCGAAATATGCTCCCAAAACATTTTAAACTCAGCCTGAAAAAAAAGTTGTTAAAAAGTGTTGAACTGATGTTAAATGAATGATTTAATTAAAGTAATGAATGTTCATCCATAAAAAAATACATCTAAAATTAGTAATTTGACATTAACACTACACTCCAGAATTAGATATTTTCTCACTATAGTGCCTGATATTTTTGTCGGCGCTTTCTCACCTGCAAGCTTTTCCAACATCAACATTAGCTACAAAAGTGCATTTGTGAGCACAGCATGGATCCGTCTTTTACAAAATAACATTTGGATCAATTATTACCTGTGATTAAACTGGAGATGATGAGAGGGAGGATGAGCATCTTAAGCATCCGCATCAGAATGTCTCCAGGGAATGCAATAACCATGACAATATTGTCATCGATAGGAGAGGCTACGCGCAGAAGCATACCAGACACTGCTCCTAATATCACACCTGTGAGGGCAGAGAGAAAGAGACAGAAATACAGAGAAAGAGAGAAAAATGGAAGTTGGTAGTGCAGGTTACAAAGGGCCGAGTGAGAGAATGAAATGAATGTATTAATTTCTCTCAGTCTCATTCATAATTCAATTCAATTAATGTGTAATTTGCTTAAACATGCCACAAATTGAAAGTCTGATAGAATATCCAAAAGCACAGGCTACTTCCAAACAAATCCATTTCTGTTCTATTCGTATTTATGACTTGTGTTGGAGAGGCACTGAATCATGCGTTTGAAAAAAGAGACGTGTGAAGTGGGAGGATAGAACAGAATAGAAAAAGGTGTCATCTCATCAGTGTCAGGGACAGACTCTTGGAATGCATGACTAGATAACCATCTGTATTCCCCAGGAGGGGGAAGCAGGTTTTCTAACAATCACTTTGATAGCGAACAGGAATAAAGCTTAGGCTGTGAAAAAATATATATATTTAATAGAAGTGCCATAATATTTTGAGTTAACCGAAGTTCTAATTGTAAGTTCACATAAAAAGCTGTGGTTTACATTCTGTTAACTTCCTACTCGGAAAAAAAGGTATTCAGTATGGTGTAGCAGAGCTCTGATGTTAAATCAGAAGCTGCACTGCAAGCCTTGGCCTCCAAGAATAATTTCCCCAGGGAGAACTGACCACTCTCTCTGTACTGATGGCCTCTCTCTTGTCCAGTGAGGGGCAGCATGACTTCCCTTGGAAAAGACGTTCCTTTGTCCTTGTGCCAAAAGTGTAATCCAGAGAAGCTGTTAAATAATTCCCTTTGTAGTTAGAACACCACTGGGAGCCTAGCTAACAAGTATACCCTTTATCAGGAAAGCCCTCTTCCCGTCAGGAGCAACTGCTTCTATATTAGGAACAACATAAACATTTGTGTTGTTTTCAGTTCACAAAATATTTCTTTATTGCATTATAGAGCTCTAGTGAAGCAAGCTGGGAACGTAGTCTCACACCAGTGGAGACTAACAGCTGAGGGCTATGTGCTTTTTATATATGCTCTAAAACACACGCAGGCACACATACAGCTGAATGTGGTTATGCTGTGTATTTAATGTATGGCAACATATGCGATTTATTGTATACTATCAACCCCTCCATGCATACTCACTCTATATATATCCTTAGATATGAGAAAAGTTCTGCCGTCCTCTGATTTTTATGGGGAAATGATAAAAGACCCCAAAAGCACCACAGAATTCAATCGATTACAATTTACATTCTCAATTAATTGGCTAAATTATTCCTTTGCAATGGCAATTTTCAAGTACTGCAATTAAAATGTAATGTTTTCTGATATATACTGTGTGCACATTATGTATTAAATAGTCCTTAAAGTAATCTGTAGATAAATATTTTTTAAAATGAGATTCCTAATGCAATCGACAGCTTGATCTCTTCTTCTACGACAGAATTTTTTGTCTGTTCTTTTCTACATACTCTACTGTAATAAATGTTATCTGCCATTAACATACACATCATAGACTGAAATGTTGGGAACTAGACAGTACACAGATCATTTTCTCTCAAAGCTTTACAGGATGATGCTCAATATTATCTGCAAAGGTATGGTGCAGGGTTTTATTCTAAACAAGTCTATTTGTTTAATGAGTTAGTCTCAGATTTCAGAAAGTTGACCTGTGTGTTCCTGCTTGATTGATAAGAAAAATGCTGCAGCCACACAGGCCCTTTACGGATACCCTACAGCTTCTTATGTTAGGTCCTGTAATCTGTGCAGTTACTGGATATGCCTCGAAATAGGAGGGGTGGTGGTGGTCTAGTGGGTAGGATACTTGCCTCTGGACCAAGAGGTCATGGGTTTGAAGCCTACCTTCAGTATACCACCACTGGGTCCCTGAGCAAGACCCCTAACCCCAGGTTGCTCCAGGGAGACTGCCCCCTGTAGTTAGGGAATGGAAGTCACTTTGCATAAACTGTCTGCTAAATGCTAAAGGCAACCGAAATGAACAAGTACATACGCTATTTCTGAACCGTCCATGCACTTAATTTTGTTTTCCAGAATTACAAATACTGTATATACTGTCGCCATGACCCATGTTTTGAATATAGTCGTATCTTTTTCTAACATTGTATCCTCTGCTGGATGTGCAGTTGAGTGTTGAATCTGGAATGGTAAACAATCTCCAGTGTTGAGTATGGGCATGACCACAAACAGTTACTGACCTACAAATCAGCAATCTGATTGAGTGCAGCTCATTTGCATAATGGTCATCCACAATGAAAGCAGAATGAGCAGGATGTGCATTAGTGGTCTGTGTCAATTATATGTGTCAGTTATTGTTGACTCCAATTTTTACATTAATTATAGTTTACTATGACAAGTTCTTTTTCATGTAAATTATCCAAAAAATGGAGGTCATAATCAACTTTCAGCACTCCCATCATAACACCTTAGAACATACTCACCCAGAACAGTGAGTGTGAGGAGCAGGTTCTTGCGCATCTTCTGGCAGATTAGGGCACATTTGGAGCGTGGTGTGGCCTCGATGGGCTCCAGGTGGCTCTCGTGCATTCGCACCTCCACTTGCTTAGGCATTGTGTTGGCTCTGTAAGATCATAGAGAGAGATCGAGTTTTGTTTACATTACACTCTTCAAAAGAAAGCTGTCACAAGTCACTCCGAAGGGATCATTAGATTTCCCGGAAAAGCAAGATTTGGTTTCCTGATGAAGCTTTCAGTGGACAATTCTGTAAATAAGTGTAAAGAATGTTTCCACAGAATGTAAAGGTTTACAGTTTTTACAATAGGTGCCACAAAGGGTTCTTGAATGGATGCCACAGAGCAACGTTCTATAAAGAATTTGTTTTGTAACATGAGAACCTTTCAATGGTATGAAGAACCTTTACAAGATGTAAAGGAGCATAATGGTTCTTTACCAATTCAAGTGTTATTCCTTATTGGCCCTTATGTGACATCATGCAAAGAACCCTTACTGACACTGCTGTTTATAAGAGGACCAACTGACAGTTTCTAGGAACATAAACTTGTAAGAGTGTTGTGTCTTCACACGTTTTATAAGAGGACAATGCTTCTGTTGTTATCAGATTTGGAAGAGAAGTCACTGACATGCCATAACAGGTTTACGTGATATTCAGTACGTCAGTAAACTGAAGCAGCCTAAGGAATGCACTGAACTGTCCTGGACTGACCTTTAAAGTATACAGCAGTCCCTTTTTCTCTTATCATATTGCTGTCCAGGGTTACTCAGAGAAGAACATATGGGCGTTGATTGGAGCGTCACTGTCGTCTGCTCATGATTAAAAGAAAAAAAAGCTGATTTTCTCAGTAGCAGTCTATGATACGGACTCTGAGCTGTTAAGGAGGAACAGATGTTGTGTTTTTGCTTAGCGATGTTTTTGACAAGCTCCCGTTACAAAGACTAACACTTCAAAAGTGATATTATGTGAAACTATGCATAGTCGTACAGTATTACAATATTTATTTTGTAATCAGAAGAATATGTTGTAGCAAAGGGACACAATGTTATTGATGTCCACGAAGCATACATAGATCAGATGGGATCCTTTAAGGAACACACCCAGGAGTTAACAGCAGCAGGACATTCTTTACTACTGTGCTATTACATCTAAAGACGTTTTCTTAGTAAGACGAATATCCCATATCTAAGAGTTGGTCTGGGTAAAATAACTACTTTATTGATATTGTCATTATGAAATTGATCTTTTGTTCTGACAGCATACTTTTACAACAATGAATAACTGCCATAAAAATGGTTCTTTGCATGTGCCAGAAAGGGTTGTTTGTATGATGCTACAAAAAAATATATTTAAGAGTCTCTAAAGCAGCAAAGCAAGTTCGGACCCCAGTCTGTAACCAGACCCAACCGCAATCCTGGCCTGTGATCAACCAAAGCAACGTTGCCAGTCAGCGTACGTATGATGCAACGTTGCCACACTTCAATTCTCAGACTTCGCAACATTCAAGTGCAGTCCTCCAAGCACAAGCGAGCGAAATACCTGCGTCATTAAAAGAGTCACTGGAGAAGGAGGTGTTACATCCCGTCGCCACTTTATTTGTTGAAGGTTACTGTTAAATCTATTCATAAAAATACAGTGCATACTAACTTTACTGTCAAAAGTGAGAGTGAACTAGGTTCATAAGCAAACAATTATAGGCAATTTTTGTGATTGTATGTTGTAAGCAAATGTAATGAAAAATATTTGCTTATCAGAAATACACCTTATCTGACCTTATCTATAAATTAGATTTGGGCCTTTAAATATAAAGTTTGAGAACCCCTGTCCTAAAGCATAACCCTTGTCTTGAAACTATTTGGCCTGCACATATTTGTGTTTTAACCCAGAAAAGGCTTATTAATGACATGAGTAGTTAAGTCAGGTATGCTATTATAAAGAAATGTTTTATTTATATCATTTGTTTATTTTTACCAAGTTATTTTACTTTACCACCCACTCCTTTGAAATGTGTTAAATCATTTATATTTACCCAAAGATATAGTCATATATAAAATTAATATTTTTAAATGCAGCACTTCCATTGCTGGTGCGTTTTGGCCACTTTTGTCACCAAGTTCAATGAGAGAAAAAAAAACTGTTAGTCATATTGCAAATCGTGAAAATCTTTTTAAATATCATTGTATGTCTTTGCCATATCGCCCACCTTTACCTGATAACTGTCACATACAGAAAGGGTTGTATAAAGATGAGGTCAGATTCACTACAGACTAACAAGAAAAGGATGAAAGACAAATAGCGTGGCAAGGGGCAAAGCCATTTGGAAACAAAGCAAGTTGGGATGCATTCCATTTACCATTTTCTCCTTCTGTGTCATTTCATCCTTACAAATATTATCCAGACAAACCCTTACCATGCTGATATATAAGCTTTTATTCCACACAAAGACTCTACAGAGACTTTCAACTTGCATACTGCCTCCATAGACTCACACATTTTGAGAAGCTCTGAAAGCTGAGAAGCAGCTCTATTTCAGACTTGCTGTTAGATTTGTTAATTAGTGAGGAGAGAAGCAGCTATGCTTGTGTGTGTGTGTGTGTGTGTGTGTGTGTGTGTGTGTGTGTGTGTGTGTGTGTGTGTGTTGCACTCAGGTGTGAAAACAGAACAAGAGAACCTACTGGCTTCTTCTCTCAGACAGATGACAGCTCAGAGAAAACTCATGGGTAGTTTCCTGTTACAGCCACCATATGGATGTCAAACTAGAAGACATCTGTGCAGGCATATTCTAGGGGAACGCACCAATAGGGAACAAAAACGATTACATCGACTCATAAATCTGTGGTTATACTTTATGTTCTAGTGCTGCTTTAAAACCAACTCTAGACTGAACCATGCCTCTGTGAATATGCTTCCCGGAGTTGGCTTAATCTTATCTCAACGTCAGTACCTCACTCTTGCCCTTGTTATATTGCAAGCATGAGTGTCAACATTGCGTATGAAATGTGTGTCATCTTGTCCTGGCGTGATTCACAGTTTACCCAAAGCATCCTTAGCTCATTTTTGTTTTTCATACATGTTCTTACATAATTACATCTCTTTAATTAGATACGTGAGGTGTCTGGATAGTACCAAGATAGGGCTTATGTCTACCCTAATGAGGTAATCATATGGTCACTATAGGTAAACCAGCTGCTCAGCTGTAGGGCATGCAGATGGAGTCTCTTAATAGTTTGCATGTGTAAATCCAATATTGGTATTTTAGCACAAAACCCCTTAGTATGTTTACTAAGATATCTCACATTCCCTTGCCATTCTGATAAAGCCAAGCCATGACACAGGTAACTCTTACATTAAGTCTACGTGTTGTCGGTTTACTGTAATGGACAGCATCAAGGTGCTGTCATACTCATTACACAGCTCCGTTGGTTGAATTTTAAAGGGACTGACAATAGCAATATGCTCTTTATTAGCTCCAGTCTCAATGCAATGCCCTATGGTTATGATATATACAACCAATTCTATTAACGTTAAAGCTAAAACAAAACTTAGCTTTGTTATATAATCATTGTTTTGTCATTACTGTGCACATTAAAGTGCATGGAATGTGGATGAAATAGCTGATAAAAACCACACAGACAAATATATGCATGGTTTGCTAATGAAATAAAAGGAGCTGAATGGAAACTGCGTTTCTGTGGTGGATCTTCAGATTAAATGGCGTTAGCTGAGACGCTAATGTAGCCTGTGTCTGAAACGTGTCTCCCCCTCTTTAATGCGACCTTATCTGGCCTTGAAAAGGAGTTAAGATTAGTGTCTGCAGCAAAAAGTAATTGAATTGTCCAGCAGTACAGACAGAGCCAAAAATAAATAAATAAATAAATAACTACAGCACAGCTCTGGGACAAGAGCCTTCAGGGCTGCCTTGTGAAAAGGTTAACAAGTTTTCGCTCAAAGTGCCAATCATCTCGATGTTTCTGCACCATCTGCTTTCATCATGGGTTTAAATGTCACATTTCAAGGTCTAAGGCCTCTATTTCTCTCCCTCTTTAAAGCAGTTCGCTCCCGGTCTTTCATTCATCATTATCTCCCCTTTGGCTTAAATGAGGCGACTAAATAATGCAGCATTTTTATTTTGTACTATAGTGATAATGTCAGTGAAGTGTCAGCCTTCTAGAAAACCAACTCAGTCTGACAAAAATAAGACTGGGTTTCTTGGTCTATTGCCACTGAACTGAAGGTTATTCACGTTCAATGGACACAGTGACTCTTTGACAGTGTGGTACTGTGTAAAAGTGTGTGTGTGTTTGTGTGTGTGTGTGTGTGTGTGTGTGTGTGTGTTTGTGTATGTGTGTATGTTTGTGTGTATTTGATAGAGCGAGAGAGAGAGAGAGAGAGAGAGAGAGAGAGAGAGAGAGAGAGGGTAGAGGGAGAAGGAAACCCATTCGCTATTCCAATCGCGTATGGTGACCTTCCACCCAAGAGAAAAAAAGAGGTTCAGACAAACAACAAGCCGGATTTGTCACCTGCAGCCTCTGCAACATTTGGCTAATGTTCAGCGAGGGCAGCTCCAAGCTCTGTCTCATCCCAGCCAATAGCTAACACAGAGAACACACTGATTCATATTAATAAATATTCCTAGGCTGTTTCGCCCACCCTCATTACATTCAACCCAGCACATGCACCCACAAAATCAGGGCATGATCGCGAGAAGACAAGTGCCTCCAGCACTGAGCTGCGGAGGTCAGGGTTCAAAACCACAGACAATGCAATACAGTGACAGATGCACTTTGTTTAAGGAACAGAGGAAAACATAATTGGGTCAAAGAATTGGGATGAATGATAATTAATCTCGTAAACCTCCCAGATTTTCCTAACTTTTCATGCTTAATATATCAATCGTTTTACATTGTTGTCCATCCAGTTATTCAATAATATACCAATTTGGGCATAAAAAGTAGCTTATGAGATTAAGAAGAACAATCAAAAGTGAGTAGTACTATAGTAGTACTATAGACTATACCAAAGCCTCAAATTTTTGTGTTTGACAGGGACAACATATAAAGAGCTTAAAGCTACCAGAAAGCTCCTGAGTTTACTTCTAATAAGTCATGGAGATAAATGGAGATGAACTTACGTCATCTCTGGCTGGCCGGTTGAATGACACAGACTGGCCTCAGTCTTCAGCCATGAGTATGAGCTGATTGAGCAAGACAGCAAAGAGCCTCCAACTCCTCTCTAATTATGATTCTGTAGCTTCCAGTCTCTGAGACACAGGGGGGTCCTGCTGCTTCAAGTCCAGGCCACCAGAGATCACTTCATTCGTTCCGTAGTGAAACCGACTCCTTCTCACTATGAGGGCCAACAGCAAAGCCCTAAGCCCTGATCCACAGCAGCCAGAGCAAGGCTAAGATGGTTTGAAGCACTACAGCAGCAGCAGTGAAGGTAGTGGAGGGAGGAGTCTGTAACCCAGATTAAATGTAAGCACTGAAAATCCCCTGGGGACCCCTTTTCTCTCTGTCTCACTCTCTTCTTTCCTTAATCCCCCCAGAAAGCATGTTCCCTTGCTCTCCAAATCAGTCAGTCTCAATACAAGGCGTTGTGCAACTATTTCAGATCAAACAGGACTTTTTTGGGGGGAAAAAAGGCAAAGATATTCGCCACAACAGTCTTTCTGAAAGGCTCCTGACAAATATTTTATGTCGAATAAATATTGTCTCTGAAAGAAGCCAAAATTGAGTAGATTGTTTCTAAAGTGTTTCCGTACCTCTTAGTTCATGTCTACATTTACATATCTGATATTGCTGTGCTACTGTTTTACGGTATAAAACAATAAGAAAAATGTTTACTCACAGATTGCATGTTAAGTCATTATATTAAAACAAAAACATATGGCACAGAATCAATTACGCAATAATAGTGAGTGTGTTCACACCAGGATAAGATTGAATCTTGAAAGGCTGTGTGCACTGTTGAGTAGCTACTAAAGGCAAAGAACCTGACAAAAACAAAAGTGGAAGTAACGGAGAATTTCAGATGCAAAGAAGAAAAGGACAGGTCTATTAAAAGTCTAGATGGAGGGTGAACGTTAAGGCTAAGTGAGCGACAGCTCCAAGGTAACAGCCATGGGAATCCTGTCACTCTACAGAATTTGTCATGAGATCCTCTGTCTCCCGGTGGGATGTCCTGTTCTTTCATTATTTGAAGGGAAACTGGATGTATGGGGAATGTATAGGGAATGTGGTGATTTGTGTGTGTGTGTTTGTGTATGTATGTGTGTGTGTGTGTTTGTGTGTGTATGTGTGTTTGTGTATGTATGTGTGTGTGTGTGTGCGTGCGCATGTGTCAGTGTGTGAATTTCACAGTAGCCAGCCAAAAGGGGCCACGAGAGGCATATTAAATCTCTCTCTCTCTCGCTCACTCTCTCTCTTTCCCTCTTTTGGCTAAGGCCATGTGAAGTTCCCTTGCTACCCCTCTCCTCATCTGAGGGCTCTTTGTCCAACACGCAAACAGTGGCAGTGGCCCCTGCTACCCCATAACCCCCACACCCCTCTCCCCACTGCAGCTCAGCCTCAGCAGCCAAGCTCGGGCTCCAAATTTGCATGGGAGAGAGAGGGAGGGTGGGCATGAGTCGAATGCCAGCTCCATTCAGCCCGCTGATGTCATGCCTGTGCCCACCGTGGGAGAGCTGTGGAGGGGCTTGGAGGCCGATGGAAGGTCCTTTCTCCTCTCTCTCCAGCTCCCTCTTTTCCGGGATGAATGAATCTTTCAGAAACCGCAGCCCATTGTTCCCCATAATCGACAGCGATTATCCCGATTTTATGCTGCCTTCCCGGAGCGAGGGGTCACTCTCTCTCCTTCTTTCTCCCTCACTCTCCCTCCTTAGTGCCTTCATAGAGGATGCGAGGCAGTGATGGGTCTCTCAGGTTGTCGTAGCAACCCGGGCAAAGCTCAGAAAAAAGAAAAGGAACGGGAAATAGTAGAGGGGGGGGCAGAGAGAGAGGGAGAGAGAAAGAGAGAGAGAGGGGGAGAGAGGCAGAGATAGAGAGGGAGGGAGAGAGACAGAGAGAGAGACCTCTACCCCAACTTACACCAGTATAAAGACCTAATAGAATGATTAGTACAGTAAGCTAATAAGAATATATCAAGATTTTCTTATCATTTTCCCTTTATTTATGTTTGAAAATGTCTCTATAAACTGCGTAAACATCTAAAGATGAATGGATGGGTGGTCCAGGAGTCAGTTTGGAGTTGGAAAGGTTTGTGACAGTGATGATACGCAAAGATACACACTATCAGCAAGTGTAATTTGCACTATGGCCAAATTCCAAATTCTTTTCTCAGAGTATCTGCTTAAAACATGCTACTTGGCATGCCTGACATGTTTTGTACAACACACCATCAAGGAGCTTTATGTTGGCCAGGGATTTTCCCAGTGCTCTGTACAGGGTCGCATCCTTTTGGTTTGGCCATTGCCATGCAGATAGAGGGCCAGCAGGTTGGCTGCTCTCCAGCCCTCCGGATGCGTGGTGTCCCTTTCGGCCTCACACACACAAATCCAAGGTGTTGGACCTTGGCCAGCAAATGCTAAAGTACAGTAACTAGAGCACTTGTATGTACATCTATATACCTTACTGTCCTGGACTGTGCTATTTTTCTTACTAGGTTTGTTCAGG
>JBBPDE010000128.1:6431898-6449129 GCA_037974605.1 Nannopetersius ansorgii
CTTCTTTCTTATATGTTGTTTATGCAGTACCTGCTCTTTCATTTTTTTAATATGACTGAACTAGTACACCAAACAGAGTAACTGGGTTTTTTTTAAACTTTCATGTACTTAAGGTATGAAATAATTGTGTGTTGCATCTCTAAATGACACAAGGCTTAAGCAGTTACCCAGCGTTAAAGGACTGGGAGAAGTGGGTTAGGGCATCTCTCACTTTGGCACAACGCCAATATTGAAGTCTCTCAGTGACCTGAGCAAACGAGTAAATCTGAGCAGTGTAGGAAAGAAGCTTGGGACATTACCTTGCCCTGGTCATTGAAGTGTGTTTACTGCGATTCACATAGAGCTGAAAAGTAGCTCTGCTGCGCTGCGCTCTTCCCTCTGCTGCAGCTGTCTGCTCTTTGAGAGGCCTGAGCGATTTAGCAGTCATGGAACAGGAAACTCCTCTGGGTTTCTGTGGGCATTGCCTTGGCCATGCCACACACTCTCACACACTTATACTTGCACAGACACATGCTGTGTGTACATCCAAACTTAGATATCTTTGAACACCCCCACAATGCTCTAAATATAATGCTATCTCCATTCCTGAAGCAAACCACAGACATGTGTAGATATCTCTGTCAGCCTGCTATCAGCTTTTTTATATTCTGTTGTGCTGTGTGTGCTCTGAATGTACGTCAAAGCATGTCCATTCCATGATCTCCCTACACATAAGCATGTGAGACAACCCATAACTTTAAAAGGAACTAATATTATTTTCCCAAATGTGATTTTTTTTCACTCTTTCCAAACGAAACGTCTCTCCTCACTTGACCTTGGCCTCCGTGTCCCAGTGTTCACCACCCATTGGCAATAGTCTCTCCACAGGGATCCAACGCAAATAAAATGAATTATGCAGCACCGCCTAGACATTTAGTGGAATTTCGGAAATAAAATGAATGTCCACCAGGGACTGTGGCATGGGGAGATCCCTGAATTCAACAGGAAAGAATGTTTAGACAGCTTGCTGGACTCCTAGTAGAAGTTCACCTCTGAAAGTGACCTAAGACCAACTCTGCTTTCATAAGCATTAAACCAAACCATCATAGAAGAAACCACACAGTTGCTCTCAGATCAGTAACTATCCATATCAAGTATGTCAGATTTATTATGAGGAAGCAGCTCTGTTGAATGAACTTGCTTTACTGACTTGCTCAGTTTTCTGTTTTTATCTGCAGAAGCCCCTTCCCTATGTCCCAGCCAAGTTGCTTAACCTTGAACATGTTACCACAACAAGTTTATCGACCATTCATGAGAATGATTACACAAGCTCTGAGACATTAATTGTTTCTCTTTCACCCATGTAATTACTTAGAAACACTTAGAAACTACTTAGAAAGTGAACTGAACACACACGATGCTATTTAGAAATGTCAGTAGAGGACTGGTTTCTGTAATAGATCCAGACCCAATCAAGATTCAGAGTCAACATTGTTTTTTACACCACAAGACGAATGAGGGGAAAATTCCTCACATTTTTGCATCTGATACCTTAATTATCCAAATAATAGCATGTCTGTGCATGTTTCCAGCATTTCTGTTGTATTTGTGGACTATACAGTGGAACACAAATGCTTAATAACAGCCAGCACAAGGCCAGAGAGGGGCCAGAAAACACAGTCATCGGGGAGTATTTCCAGGCACTACACGAGAACATCTCATGATGCACTGTTCTCCAGAAACAAACTGTATGAGTACTTTCCATGTGCTCCTTAATGTGCCCCAACTGTTAAAGTGTGACTAAGGGGAATGAAGTGAAACTGCCGCAAACAAAAAAAAGTCTCCAAAGCTCCTCCTCAGCACGCTGAAGCTCAAAACAAAGACTCCACAGCAAAACATTCTGTCCGAAAGTGCAGTCTCTGCACATTGGCCTCTACACAGTGAAAAACAGTTTGTTTTTCCACCTACAGCATTTACTTCATGTGGTTATATTTACTGAGTAAAACGAGACAAAGCAAAATAACAGTTCAGGTGAACGAAAGCAATGTTCTTCAACACTTCAAATCAACCTCTGCCCTGATTACCTTTATTAAACAGTGTAGAAAACTAACAAAACACTTTCTGCATTAAACAGAGAGTGAAAAGAAAAAAAGAAAGTGAAAGGAACAAAGGCAGAGTGGGAGTGAGACAGAGGCAAAGAGATAAAGCCTGTAAGGACTACTGATGCTGACTGTGAGAGAACAAAAGGCAGGACAGAGAGCCTCTTTTAAGGAGAGACTCAGAGATAGCCTCAGTGCCAGACAGTGATTCAGACTCTTACCGTATGGCCAGGCTGAGCCTGGGGGCAGCAGGAAGATGAAGATGAGGAGGCTGATGAAGAGCGGGGAGTTGGTAAGGAGCATGCCGCATGGCCGCTGGCTCTGTCTCTGCCTCTGCAGCCGCGTCGCTGAAGGCATGCTGCTCTCTGGAGCGCTGTTTACTTTCTGAGCTCAGCTGGTTTGACATCACCCCTCTCTCTCTCTTTCCCTCCCTCTTACACACACACACATACACACACATACACTCTCTCTCTCTCTCTTTACATCTTTCTCTCTCTCCCTCCTTCTCTCCCCCACAAACACAGTCACTCTCATCTTTATTCCCTTTAACTCAACACTCTTCTCTTAGATTGTCTTTCTCTTTTATTGTTTTTTCTTCGCTCTTCTTACATTTGGCTGTATTCTTTTGTTTTTACCCTCTTCCTCTTCCTTTTTCTCTGTCTGTCTGTCTGTCTGTCTGTCTGCCTCTCTCTCTCTCTCTCTCTCTCTCTCTCTCTCTTTATGTATACCTCTCTCTGTCTCTGTCTCTGTCTCTTTATGTATACCTCTCTCTGTCTCTGTCTCTCTCTCTCTTTTTCTCTCTTTCTCTGTCTCGGCTTCATGTTACAGCATAAGGCATTCTGCTCTTAGGTAGGATGGACCTCCTAAAAAAAACTCTTCTTTTCCTCTGAGCAACGTCACTGCTGTTGAATGAGTCTAGGCTCCATACGCAGACCCCATTTTAACATACTTGGCTTACACACATTCTGCCAAATAGCCTGGAGTATCATATCTTCCTGTTCCTTTCACATAGCTGAGGTAGTTTGACTGAAACCAAATTCAAAACACAGATTAAATGTAGCTCAGGGCTTCTAATGTGTTGGTGTTCATAACAAATTCACAGATTAGAAGATTGTCCCAACCAGTTCTAATGTAAGTGATTTTTTTCTTTCCGAGGATAAGTCCCTTGCTCACCTCAAAGGATGTCATATGAGTAGAAAGACAATAAACACAGCATTTGGGCATGATGCTAATGAAAAATGCTTGCATGAGGTCAGCTCCAGTTCCCCATGGAATGATGGGGAAAAAATCATCATGCTATGTACTTTCTATCAAGAACCCACTGGAACTACACATCATACAGGATAAGCAGTTCAATTTCAAACAAGTCTTCCAAACACTCCAGAGATCATGTATCAATAAGTTTGTCCAAAAATAACAGGATTTAGCAATGATCCCACCCTTATCCCCATGCTTTCACCTTTCATCGGCTCTACACTGTTTGCTCAGATGCATAAGTGTTTATTATGAGGCGCTGGGCGGCTGACTCTTGCCTTCCTGATGGACTCATCCGTGTCCTACATAGAAGATAAATAAGAGTATTTGGGATACTGAGAAGCTGTAAGCTTAGGCTGAAAGATCAGAATCAGAATTGCCATTTTAATTATAGACTACATGACTTAAGTGAGGTCATTTAGCCTAATAACAGTGTGCTAAACTGTATATGAATTTGACCACAGATGCCTAAATTTGGAATTAGATCTGGCCTTAGATCCCCTCCTCAAACACACTCACTGGCCCTCCCGGACCAGAATTGGGCCCCACTGAGCTAGACCAATCAGAAACAACTGGACACCTACATAACACAACCATGATCATCTAGTACATTACATTAAGCAATAAATCTCAGTTTAAATTGAAGTCACAATATTTTTCGTACTATACAATACAAATCGTTATTATAAACTGTTATATCCACTGTTTCTGTTTTAGACAAGGGACTTTATAGAATGTTGCAAATATGTAATTTAACTATGAGTAGATACAGCACACAATTCAGACTCAGTCTCACATCGGACTACTACACTGTTTACACTACAGTTCCAGTTTACACTAAGTTCCAGTTTAACCGCTTTAATTCCCGAGCTTATTAAATCCAATAACGTATTATTTAGTGATTTTAGTGACAGAATTTACTACCATGTAAACATTCAGCCAATGATAACTGTGTGACCTTTCGCCTGCATGCAAAGTAAGAATTCAAAATTCATAACAGAGTGTACATGTTTTGACAAAAATCTCTACAGTTTTTCATTAGGTTGAATAGGAGTTTTCATTTGAAAAATGTGAAAACGCTCACATTCCTTGAAGCTTCCTACCATAGTCGTTACCAAAAATGCTTATGTGGGTTTAGCTTGCATAGGCCGATTACATTGTTTGGCTGAGCATCAGTGAAAACTTGTGTCCTTTTCAAGACACATTAGTTATACTTTCACTATGACTTTCCAGAATCATTGAACATAAAAAGCACAGTCCATTGCCAACTCTCAGGGGGGGTCACCTTATTGTGGAAGACAAGACCACTGCACCTCAGCTTTGCAGGTAATGCAAATATTTATCTTAATCTTATGAACGGATCACTGCAGCTATGAGCATTAAAGGGCAGCGTCCTGACAAAGTGTTTGTAGCATAATCCATCATACAATTCTTAACCTGAACCAACATGTTCCAGTTCATAAATCATGTTTTCTAATTTGCATATAGTATTTCCTAACAGTGCATCCTCACCTGAGGTAGTTTGTGCCTATTCGCTGTTGCTGCCAAAACAAGAAGGCAGACAGAATAAGTAAATAACGCAATAAACAGTCGTGACTGTATAAACAAAGGAAGTTGCTCAGTAGGATACTGCAGGCTGAGCTTGGAATTGAAAAACAGAGGAAAGCAATAGGTATTCAGTATTATGCTTCAATCTATTCAAAGCATAACACACTTTTAATTCTTCTGCCAATTATTTTTTAATACTTTTTATTTTTTCACTTTTAAGGTGAACATGAATTAATACAATAACCTAATAAATGCATCAAATATCAGATATGGAGTCATATTGTGTTTAGTTTGCAGTCCACTGTCCTGGCTAATTAAGGGTTGATGTAGACATGTATAAGCTTCTTACACGTTGCTTACATCTGTCCTCCCTTGAAGTAAGAAGATAAAAGACTGAACAGTGAAGTGTAAAGACATGCTACTTTCCCTGGCACTTTGATGCGCAGTCTGTTAACTGCAAAGCCCGATTTAAGCAACGTGAGAAGGTCTGTTCTGGGAATCTAATTCTGACCATTATAAACTAGTTTATAAGAAAGAATCCTCTATCCCTGAAGATACTATGGTGCATTATGACCTGCTGGCCTAGTCTAATCCTTTGATCTGACTTGTGCATCTGAAGATGTGTTCCATAAGCATCTTGCAAATCTTGCGAAAGAATGTGGTGAAAAATAGTCTCGCTGAGTGGGCACTCCTGGGACAAGAGAATCAGTTTATTCTTGACAGCAAACACTTACGGGCCTATGATTACATAAGATTGACTACACAAGTACCAGGGTTTCCCTCAAAGTTTATGTAAGTGGAAGCATGTGGTTTTGATATAAAAATATTGAATCAGAATGGACACTCCTATTCATGGAAGTCAGAGTGGGGTATTCATAGAACCATTAAATAAAATAAAACTTCACCAAGTGAACAACATCTACTTCTATGCCAGAACATGTTTTCATGTCAAACACTGCTCTGCTGAGCAGCATTTTACTAATATTACTAATTTTACTAATTATAGTTAATTATCAGTTAGCGTTACAGTAAGATATGTGCATGTACAAAGACATGTAAACACTGTAGATGTTTTAGAAGCTACATAGGCTTACAAATCATCCATAGTCTTGCAATCCTAGAAAAATATTAGGGTATTATGAGGATGTTTGACACACCCATCAGAATACCAACAGCATTATTTTAAAGTTGTGTGTACTGTATTTACAGCAGTTCCTCCTGTGCTGGTACTGAGTATGTGCATTACCTGGTGCATGCTTGTACATGTATTTCAGGGTCACTAACTCATTTTAAGTGATCTGTCTGGGCCTTCAAAATCCTTACATTCAGACTCTATATTTAGGACAGAAGCCCTGAAGGTATGCAACCACTCACTAGTCTATAGACCAGTTCCACATGCAAGAACTGTTTGTAACCTGAAGAATCAAGTTGATATGCTAATTACTTTGTTTACATTACTGCTATTTCTGATTCATGAAACCAAAGCTCTGCATATGCAACCATATACCGAAGCACAGTGAGTATGAAAGTTGCTCCTGAGGCTTTTAACAAAGATTATGTTTAAGACAGTCTTCTAAAAGCTAAAAGAAAGCAACATAAGACATCAGTACACCAGAAAAAAAAGATGTTATATACTTCAGTGCCTGTACTGAACTTAGATTTCTAGTTTTGTCGCATTTTCAGTTCTAATCTGCTTCTTTCTCTGGTATTTTGACAGGGTTAATAGTAGCACCAGTTCAACTCAAGAGACATTGCGAATGAACCATCAACTAAAATTCTGTGACGGGTAGACTAAGGGGAAAAATAATTAAACATTGCAGTCCAATATGTGAGCCCATCAAGTGTTATCCTATAGACATGGTGACTTCAGCTGTTTTAGAGTTATTTCATCCACATTGCCCATCCAGATCACTCCTGCTGTGATAATGGTTCCCTGGAAAGATAAGACTTGAAAGTCGCATTACATAGATGGCAATCAGTCCAACAGACCTCCATATGGAGGAGATTGCTGCACTTTATAACCACATTATGGCAAACATTACAGAATGTAATTCACATTACAGGGTGTATCATGATAAATGTAGAGCAGCAGTCCTTGAATCATCTGAAGTACTTAGCTATATCACCCCTATCTAATGTAACCTTGCACACTTTGTCAGCATCATCCAAATATGATTTGTGTTGCACTGCTTGGATGAAATAGGTCATGTTCCATTGATTTAACTCTGTGGGACCTTGGGAACTCATGGTTTACCTTTGGACTAAGAACGTAGACATACTGGCAAGCATCTGGAATCTTTTTGGAACAGCGGTGAAATGAGGCAATGGCTAGAAGAGGACTTAAGGATAACTTCACAGAGCAGTTCTGGTTTCAGCGCAGGCATTTGCACCCACCCCCAAAGACTTACTGAACAACTGGTGTTAATTCAAGTCTTCATTCAGTGTTCAACCGCAGAAGTATTTTTGTTCATAAGCCTATCGTGAGCGATTGCATTTTTAAATAGATGTGGCTAAACTGTCCCTAAGTGAAGTGACTATGGCCCTTTTAGCTAACATCTTAACTACACAATTTGCCCCTACCTTAAAGTAGGCCAGACAAGTTTGCTTCTTTACTTTTAGTCTTTTTTTTAAGTTATGAGCCAAATATATGATTTTGGGTGGCATAACCTGATACATTTTAGCTACATTATTCACATCACTCATGCATGGCATGAGAGGGCAATTCAGTAGGGCAGTGCCCCAGCAACCAATTATCACGCCCCACTAAGCACACTATTTCATACCTGCTTCTATACTGGCATGGGACAAACACACAAAGTCTCACATCATTAACCATATCAGTATGTGGTTAAAATTGAAGTACTGCAAAGACTGAGAGATGGTGCCCACTGGCCTACAAAGGAAAAGAAAATTATCCTGTCAGAGTGATTATTTCCTGCCCAGTTATTTAGTGTAATTGTCTAACATCTTGAACAGATTTTTAGCACTGCTTTCAGAATGGAGATAATGAAGAGTCCAGCAACTTCAGTCCTAACCTGTAGGGCTAAGTGTGCCTGTTAGTGTTAAAATTGCATTGATATTGGGTTTTTAATTCAGGCCGTTAAAATCAGGTACCCCAAGGCCAGCTGCAAAAGGCTGGTCCAGAATGGAGCCTCTCCAGCCTCATAGGTTTTGGCGAATGCCCACTGAGGGAAACTATCGGTCAGATAATGGAAAGCACAGAGGCGGAACCAGACAGAGAGGAAAAGCCCACAGTGCAGTCGGCTGCTTCAAGATTTTCCATCCAACACATGAAGCACCACACACACATAAGCATGCAATTCATGAACACTTTCTGCACGCAAAAGCACACAATACACAACAAATGACACGCCCTAATAAGTCATACAAATCCTGAAGCAATGCTTCCAAATGCCTTGACCACTTTGCCAATAGGCCAGTGCCAGCTTGAACAAAAGCACTCTGAAGGCTTTAGTCTTTACTCAGTCACTGTTTTTTGTGTATGTGCCTGTATGTGTGTGCGTGTGTGTGTGTATGTGTTTTGGGATTTGACGGTGAAACCCAGAATGTGTGTGTGTGTTTTTGTGAGAATGCACGGGAGATCAGCCAGAGGCAAGCAGAGCAGACACATCACACGCACAGTTTGTTTTGGTTCTCCCTAGCAACAAAGTTTCCATGTTTAATGAATTTCTTTCCAGACTACATATCCAGAGTGGCAAAGGAACACTCTGAGCCTATATGGTTTTGCAATTAAGGCATGATTCTGTGTAACTGTGTATATCGAATAATTGTGATTTGCAGTGTGTTTAAGAGTGACAAAAAGCAAGGTACAATGTGAGTGTGTGTATGTGTGTTTTATTGTTTTAGTGTTTATGCATGTAGTATGCAAACGGCTGACAGAAAAAGCTTTAACAGGGGATACACACCCACACACCCACACACCAGTTATTGCCTGAGGCGTGTGACCATATAAGTAGTGCAACTTTTATAGAATAGCAACCCTGTACAGCTATTATTTAGTCTACAGAAACATCTTTATTAGAAACCACTGCTCTTCTCGCTCTGTGCTAATGTTTTGTTGGTGGTTTCCACTGTAAATGTTTGGCCAATGAAGTTCCTCATTGATTGCGTGAGCACAGCGATCCTGCATGTGACGTACGTGCTGATTGGATGACTCAGATGTGGCCGCAAGTGCATTCCACACACACACTGGGTGATGACCCTCAACCAAATAAACACACAGGACCCAGGCGTATTATCCTGGCTCATTTAAGGATATAGAGGGTGTGGTGCGACATGTGATAGCTGGTGTGTGTATCCACCTAAAAACAAACAATGCACTGAATTGACTTCAAATGTGCACATTATTACCTCATGGCTAAAGTACATGGTATGTACAAAAGTAACCAGACAATTCAGTTGCTTAAAGGTGTACCTATCGCTCACAGAGGTGCTTAATCTCTATATTAGTACAATAGGATGTTCTGGAGAAGCCATAGATGAGCCTAAGGTCAATAGAAGCGAATAAAGTCTCCTGGCATTTGACTGTTGAACAGGGGAACTGTCCAAGACTATACATTTGGAATGAGTTGGTCTGTTGTTTGTTATCCAGAACTAATCAGCCAACATCAGCAGCTTAACTCTGTAATGCTCTTGTGGCTGAATGCATTCAAATCCTCACAGCAGTGTTCTAGCAGCTAAAGCCATACCAGAAGAAAAAGTATTAATACAGGAAGTAGTACAAAGTCACAATTAATTTCCTTGATTTCAGAACACTTCACACCCAATGAGTAGGTGTCTACAAAAATTTGGTCAGTAGTGCATAATACCAACACTGTGAATTTGATGCTTCACTTTTTCTGTGCACTGTGCAACAGAGACTGAAAACATCACGAGTGATGCTCCTAGTGCCAAATGTAGCAGGAGGTTACGCAATACAGACAGTTTTACATCAAAAACACAACAAACTTTTTTTCCTGAGAGCAGATACACACATACTTCCAAACTTAGTCAACAAAAAAGCTGACATACCTACAAATTTATTGCCCAGGTCACACAATGCAAAGCCCCCTCTGGTGGCAAACAACTGTACATATCATTCTTACTACTGCGTGATTAAACTAACCTAAACACTATTTCCACTACTATACTTCCACTACTATACTTTCCACTACTATCAACCCAGGCTTTGTATAAGCATCTTAAAACAGAAAATGCCAAGGCTGGGTAATTGTGGAGTGAAACCGTGATCACTTGACAGCTTGAAATGTGAAATAGTGAAATGGTGCTTTTAAAACCCGGTTTATGTCTGCAAAATGGTAGAATTGTTGCTTCTTTTTGCCTTTTAAACGACTTAAACCTAGCAGACAATGAAATTGCCCATTTATAGCTGTCCATTATAGTCTTTCAGTCAGGCTGAGTGTTCGCATAATTACAAAGCCTCTCTTACTCCACTCCACTCACGCCAGTGTCATTCACCTCTCCCCCTTTCCATTCCTCTGCGTTCTGCCATTTTACTCTTTAATTGTACATTCCAGTAAGTTTTCTTTGTTTTCTTAGATAATGTGTTACGCTCTTCTAGTCCAGTACATTGAATTTCTGCAGGATAATTGTCCACAATAGGAAATTGTGCCTAGTGGCTAAAAACAAATGTCCAACTGGATATTCACTGGCCCAAAGAAGAATGAATCCAGTTCCCTCAGTTATTCAGAGAGCTGATGGCTAATGTTGATATATGCTTAAGTGGCTTGCAAAAGGTCATTATTATATAGAAGAATAGTCTTCAGTACATTGCTGAGTAAGAGACAATTTGCAAGAACTGAAATCAATATAATTACATGGATCAGAATGTTCAGAAGTGAGGATCTGTATTGAAGAAGGCTATTGGAAGGTTGCTTATATCTAAACGAAGGTTGCTCTTAGAGTTAGGTTGTTCTAGTGTGGTCTTCCTGGTCTTTTCCACATTGGATCTGTTGGCCACATGCTTTTGCATGTTTCATTTCACTATCTACCAGCCCACCTGGGCCATAAGTCTACAGCTCTTTTAGTGAAGCTAGTAACAGCATAATCATTATAGTAGCAAGCATGCTGCTGTTAATAACATGTGTAGATCTAGAAGTAAGACCCAATTAGGCCCCAAAGTTAAATGTGATCATTGGTTTCGCAGTTCAATACGTCATTCTATAAATATGTCTACCACACATTTGTGCTCCAGTCCTCTGAACCTGATACATACCACTGAATATTTGTTTTGTCCTTTTTTTAAATGCAAGCCAAGTTACTTCTGGGTACCCCAAGGTACCAGTACCAAGGGAAAAAAACACACACAACACATCAATGTAAGATGCATTGTATGCAAATGAGAGACAAAAAAATCCTCTTGTTTTGGGGCCTAAGGACAAACCTAAACTCTACAGAATAATTACTCCCACTGCCTCTGGGCTGAGGATTGAAGAATAGTGCTGAGACGCTGGATTCTGCCCCCATGCAGGCTTGTTTAAACAGATGTGTGTGTTATCAGCTCAAGCATTCATTAGTATTCATTAAACAGTGCTTATCAATGTCCTGGATTAATGTAGTGTTGAGACAAAGGTTTAAAGGCAGCTTGGGCTGTTGTTTACTGACATCCTCTAGAGGGCGATATACCCTCATTTTTCAAAAGTCTGTGGTTGGCGTCCTTTCATGCTGACCTGAGACCAGTTTTCCCATTTCTTTTAAAATGGTTAATAAGATCATTTAAGTTAAAGGAAAAGTTCCACCTGTGATGCATGAAATATGAATCATTGTGCTTCTATTTTTTTCAAATGGAGTGCATGCACAGGCTTACGGTGATGGATTTAGAGCTCTGTATGAATTTGTATATCTCAAAATAAAGATTTGTGAGGTTGATGAGCTAAACCCAGCTTTATAAAGCCATCTGAATACTTCACTTCGCCATTACTTGTCTGCAGCAGCAATTAGAGTTTGTAAGCGAATATAAACATAACAGAATCATGGTCCCATTCTTTCAACAAAATTGCTGATAACCCCTTACAATTTACTACATCAAATAATGCTGAGGCATTATAATGCACTGTGTGTGTGTTTGTATGAGTGCAATTGTGTATCCTAACGACTCTCAATAACTCATCTGCTAGCTTGTGTGGCTCTCCGTTTCCCAGGCTTGCTAAATAATTCAGTTATGATGCCTTTGTTCCTAATGGTGGAGATCACTCTTGCTTAAAGGGTATAATGCGCATGCTAGCAGTGCACTGTGATGCCGTCCCACCCAGTGGGCCACATATTATTTAGAATATATATGCTACTGAACAATTTCTGACAGTCACAGGAAAAAAGTAAATGAACAAAGAAGCACTTTAGAATGCAGCAGACATTTTTCCACAAAAATGTGTTAACGTATGATATGGCTTGATGTGCACTGGTGGTTTTGAGGGTTCATTTGGTTTCAAACTCACTGCAGAATAATGATGGAATGCACAGCGAATGTAGCTGAATTACCTGAAACCAAGTACATATATTTATTATGTATATATATTAGGGCATTAACGACAGATTTTTTCAAGTCGATTAGTGGGTCAGCAAAGTCGAAGGCGAGTCGACTAGTCGTTTGATGACATCATCATTCACACAAAGGAGGAACACAGGAGATGAGCAACCTTTATTAAAGTTTTCTGTAACATTAATAGTCAACACAAAAATGAAACACAAAAACACAAAACAAAGGCTGACACCTTGAATTAAATTTAAGTGTAGAACTGAGAGTGGGAACAGTTTAGGCAGGACGACTCCTTGCAGTGCTAGTGTTAGCCATGTTAGCTGTTGCTGTGCTTTAACCACAACTTGCAGGTCACCGTGCTGCATGTGATGTGTGTCTGTCTTCTCTGCAGCATGTCTCTCGTCTTGTGTTTATACCTCAAAAGAAAACTTACAATACAATTATATTGAAATCATAATAGCTAAAATCCTTGCCTTAGACCTCCCAGTGTCTGCGATGCCTATCCTGCCTGTCCTGGTCTCCTGGGTGGTAGATCTTTTAGCATAGGGGAGCTGTTGTCAGGACATTGGTGGTGGTCGCCATGGTGCTTAATGCTGACCTTTTTCTCAGACTCACTGACACAGAAGATTATGCGCAAACTGTGAGCTACTTTTAGTGTTGGAAGGCCAAGGCCTGTGTTATCTCATTATCCAGAGACATCACACACAGATATTTAATTTGGAGGTTAGTTTTGCACCTTCGAGCTACATCAGCCTTAAGCTTTTGTATACTTTTCATACAATCAATACATTAGGTCTCACCGCGGTATGACTACATAATAGAAATAGAGAGAAACTCAAAACGAGACTTATGGGGAGAATGACAGGCAAACGCTGGGTGAAGTGACATGTCGTCATCATCCGAGACACGATCTGCCTCTGAGATGGAAAACTAGTGGGTCTGCGTTATCCCTGGAAATGAGAATAAGCAGCAAAAAAGCAGCAACATTATTTTATAGGGATTTCACCCCCTGTTTGGCACAAAATATCTGAGCAGTTTCCTCAAATTTGACTTGGTGACTTTTAAAATTTTGCATGAGTGCATTAGTAAATGACAAGAGCTTTGAATCATGAAATGATTTGTTCTCTTATTACACTCCCATGTGATCAACTTACAGTATATTTGTTGAGCCACCTAACTGCTTGTAAATGCTACAGACATTAATAATATGTACTGCATGAAATGTTATGGCTCTAATCAGTAATTACCTAAATTACACCATCTTCACAGGTAAAATGACTATGTCTTAAATGTCTTAAAAGGCTTTAGACTGCAGGGCTTTTTCATTAAATTTATTTCTGGGCCTGTTGGCCTGGGACTAGTAAAATGGTTACTTAAGAGACCACTGAAGAGCCTTTACCATTTTGTGGTGCATTGAGAGCCAGATACTACCACACATGTGGGTTTTATTGTTCACTAGAACAGCTCTGAGCATGGCCCGGCTTGACCTGAGGTTTCACGGCAGATGAATCGGATTACTGAGGCCATGAATCGGCCAATGGTGACAGAAACTTCAGATTTACTCTAGCAGCCCCCAAGGTATCGATTTTATGAGTGAGGGAGGAGCTTTTCACTAAATTGGCACAGCTGGACTCATCTAGTTGTTTGTAATACAGCCATATTAATCAGACATCACTTAACTGGCTTTGAAGAATCTTGGCGTACGGCTGGCAGGCGGCGGAACACCGCAGCACAATCATGTCTGTGTGACGTGACGCAACTAAGCACGAGCAGCTTAGTAGCCTCGGAGCTCTGCTTTCATCTTGCCCATTCACTGGTTAAATCTTCAGAGAAAACATGAGGAATGCTGGAGCACAATCACTAATCCTAATGGGCCGTGTGACCCAAATTCTGCCTTGCCTGGGTCAGCTGCGAGTGCCACATTTCATCATAGAGAAAATAAATTGAAATGAGTCCTGACTTTTGTGCAAAACTGGTCAGCTCATTTAAGCCCCTTGTTAGCCAATTTGAAGGCATTCCCCTCATAAAATACTTGAGCCCACTGAAGTCAGTAAGCCAGTTAGTGATGGAGGATTGGATGCCTAAATTGTTTAATAGGGGATTAAGGCCTACTGGTCTATGGCCAATAATCTGGGAGCCTGCAAGCTTGTTGGTCTAATGAGGTTAGCTGACAGTGTATTCACCCCCTTGTCTCTCGATCAGATATGATCAGAGAGTAGAGCCACGTACTGTGATCTTCAGCAGGACCGAAAGTGGTTCAGGGAAAGTTCAAAAAAATGCCCCAAGCTGCTCCAGGTGAAGACAAGTGAATCAAACAGCCAGACTTTCTCCATAATTTTTGTTGCAACCCTCCCCTTCTATGGCAGGAAGAACAATTATCCTGGGTGAGTGAGGAGGGCCTCTGTGCCAGACTTGAGTGGTATTAATCATTTCTGAAAAGCACAGGCAGCCTTATCAGGCAAGACCAAGGGCCTCTGAGAAATTGGCATAGGCAGGCTAATAAAACCGCATTAAATATGGAAAATGGTGGGATTTCGCAGGCCGTTTTGTGCGGAGAATCCCTGCAGCGAGAGAGAGCAGCCCACAGTGGCTGCAGCTTTAGCCTTTTGGGATGCTGAGTTTATGAGGCTTGCCAGCTGGCTAGATCCGACAGTCAGCACAAAGAACGGCACTGATCTGCTTGCACTAAACGGAGCATTGCCACAGCTCAAATTGAGCACTGCTTTTAAGGAGATTTGGGTCTTTGACTGCTAACCTCCTGTGAGCATTAAAATAAGAAATACTATCAAAATGATTGACAAAGGTTGCATGACACCATCACCCCCTCAACTTTTCACAGGTGACCTTGCATACAAAATATTTAATTTCCAAACTGCAGAAAAATAGGCACTGCGTTTCTCTGAATATTCCTAAATCAGATGCATATCTATTCATCACAGTCAAGGTGTCTGAAGGTTACGCTTGCTAATATATTGCCAGAGAAAAGGTACCCTGTCATGTTTTAATCCGACAAATGTGGTATTCTTTATATGCTAGGAATTCCAAAGCCTTGGACAGGCTGACTTAATATTCTTCCTATCAAGATATGTGTTAGATCCATTTGCTGTTGCTCTATGGCTGGCCTGGCCAGGAGCAATCAGTCTGAATGAAAAAGCAGCTCTGGGCTGGAGAAAAATGTCCCTAAGATGAGTATGAGGCCAGAGGCAGGTAAGGAACTTTGGAATTTGAATTCTGCAGCAGTATGGATGATGAGCACGGAGTTGGAGGCAGCCTCCACATCAATCGTTCCTCTCTCTCTTCTCTCACTCACTCTCTCACACGCAGAGTTCAGAATTCCTATCCCCCAACCTTTACAGCTTTTTTTTTACTCTCACTATTCTGGCTTTTTTACCACTACACCACAGTGCATGATATTTCATATTTTTTTTACACACATACACACACACAAACACACAACATTTAAATGCAGAATGTCATTTTGCACAAGGCGACAGGACAAGTAGTGAATTAATCTCTTCCCATCTCCACTAGACCCTCCTCCTATCTCCCCCAACCTCTCCCCCGTCCCTGAGTTTGAGTTATTGTCAGCTGAAGTGAAATGATTGCCGCTTTCAACACTAATGGTAGGCCTGAACATCCATTATTCAACCTGCAAGCGAGAGAAGAAGTGAAGGCAAGCATTAGCGAGGAAGGTTGGTGCGCACAGATGTGTGTGCATGTGTGTGCGCGCGCGCGTGTGTGTGTGTGTGTGTGTGTGTGTGTGTGCATGTCAGCACGCGTTTGTGTGCCCACATGATTTAAAACCCATGCAGTGTTAGCCTTTGCAAAGTGAGCGAGTGATTGGGTTTCTGTTGGTTGGTTTCCTGATCTGGCCCAGACAACAAGAGAATGTGAGCTGGCCGTCTGTGGCTTTTGCAGAAACTGGAGATATCAGCACCAGGCCATACTGACAGATATGGAGCAATCACAACACAGCTCAGCACAGCAGCCCAGACTGAAAATCTATACAACCTTTTTCAGCCTTAAAGGAGAATTCCAACATTTTTCAACCTGACCTCTATCTGACACATCAGTCGCACACTGCTGATTAACACATCTTTAGACAAGCTATCCTAGTCAGAATACAACAGGAAACTCATTGCCTCAAAACACTGCCTCGGAATGGCCAGTTGCCAAATTCTGTCTGTAAATGTTCATGCAAAACACATATTTGCGTCTATGCTTTCAGAAGTTTTTCTATATTAAGCAGTAAATTATAATTCTGCTTTCTAACGGCTTCTTTTTCCAAGAGAATAATCTGTGGTACTACATTAACAAAAAAAATGATTTTCTTAGAAAATCTTAGTAAAAGACTAAAACGTAAAACAAATAAAACATAACAGGAAATGTGGGTAACACATTCTCTAATGTCTGTGTCAGAATTCAGCAACCGCCCCTGGCTTCTATTATCACAGAGTTTAAGGTCGATAGGTTTTCTGTTCTTTTCTCATTACAGGAAAATGGGTTGAAATTGTTACGCAGCAGACAGAGATTGGATTGAGAAATGCTGAAGTACCCCTTAAATCTATTTCAAGTCTCTGGGACACAAGCACAGTGCTCTGCATAGTTTCATGTACTTGCCAGCACATCTGATCCAGCCGGGTAATTATCAAGCATTTCATGAGATGGATCAGGTATGTTGTGGTGGGGAGTAGCTGAAACTGTGTAAGACAGTGGGTCTAGACGGCTGGAGTTGAGAACAGGTGTGTTAATGTGGCATTCAGGGTTTTTCCCTCAGAGAGTGCACTTTGCCAGGCATGTAAGTGGGCGGGGGGGGGGGGGGGGGGGGGTGGGAAAAAAGAACTTTTCCCAGGTTT
>JBBPDE010000128.1:6483192-6495424 GCA_037974605.1 Nannopetersius ansorgii
CCTCTCCTTCTCCCTCTCTCTCTCTCTCTCTCTCTCTCTCCTTCTCCCTCTTTCTCTCTCTCTCCTTCTCCCCCCCCCCCCCTCTCTCTCTCTCTCTCTCTCTCTCTCTCTCTCCCTCTCTCTCTCTCGAGCAGCTGCAGCCATTTGGATGTATTTCAAGGCTGGTTCTAAAAGAGAACCTGCTCTACTCAGCAACCCCGTCAGACCCAAACTAGCAGGAGATTTAAATGGCATTCCATCTTAAATCCTGTTAGGTTGGTGTGTATTATTTATATAACCATTTCTATAGTTTTCCCAATTCATTTTTTTTAATACTATTAAAATAATCCTGCTGTTACTGGGCGAAAGTTGTAAAATACTGGTGGCCTCACTTCATGATAAGTAAGAGCTTTGGAACGTTCAGTCAGCGAAATCATTCCCAGTGGAAAGGAGAGCAAGTCATTAATGTACCCCATCAAACTCATACGATCTGAGCATTTTTTCTGCTCGTTTGCATGTATTGTTTCTATACTTTGCTGTATAGAATAACAGTAATACTTATAATCAGATGTTACCAAATGGCATACTCTCAGACATCCATTTAAGCATAATCGCTGTCTGATTTGACTTTTATTAGTCAGGAGAAGCAGGGAGGTAAATGGAAGTCAGCAGGCTTCAGCCATGGCTAGTGCTCTGACCGAAACCTAATTGTTTATCATCTTGCACATCTTGATGGAAAGTGCCTTTAGGGGGAGCCGCTGCTCAGTGAGCTTCAGCTCCTCCACCCATCCATCCGCGGCTGAGCATTTGGCCCAGTTTTTGTTTCACACTTTAATTAATGAGCTATTCATTATCAGGGACCAACACAAGCGTGCGACTCCCTCCGAAATTGATTCCTCGATTACCCCAGTGGCAACAACAGTGATTGTAAACTTGCTAAATGAGCCCGTGTAAGATTGACTGGTTAGGGGTTTGTTAATAGTATTATCTGAATTGCTTCTTCAGTCATTTCCCCAAACTGGTCATGCAAGAACATTTTGGAAATTTGGAAGTGAATTGCCTTTTGGTTTTAGTGCATGTCTCTGTCTTAACAGGACATGATGCTGTGGTGCGCTAATTGTTTAGGGAGAAGTGTGAAGTTGCTACATGCACAGATTAAAATTGGCTGTCAAAAAGTAAGTTAAAATGCTTACTGGATGTAGATGTGCCATTGATTATTTTGAGGCATGCAGTAGAGAGTAGAGTGGTTTAAATATCTAAAGGCATTTAGCTTTACACATTTGGGAGTTTTTATCCTGTGGGAACCCAGCTCTGTTACTGGAGGGTCTCTGTTTAGCGCAGTTTAATGATTCTGTTGTTCAGAAACATTCGAGTAAGCTCAGCAGTCAGTAACCAGATTTAGTATGTGTTTTTAAACACAAAACTAAAACATACCACACTGTGCTAGGTCTCTAGGACAGGAATTGCGCAGTAAAAGTGAGGTTGAGAGTGTTGTATAACTAAAGTGTCCACATTTTATTGCTGCTGTGCAGACTTATTTTTATCGGCAGATGAAGCAGCAGTGGTGAGTCGCAGCCTGTTAAGGGAAGTTCCTCTGATGTGAGCTGATGGTCCAGCGAGGCGTAATGACAGCACAGCCATATTTGCCTTTTGCCTCTCTCTTATTTTCTCTTACTCACACATACATGTCCTCCCTCTGTGTGTCTCTCTCCTTTTGCAGATTGTCTTTAATGGCTGAGCTATGTTGTAGGCAAATATATGAGAGCTGTGAAGCGTTTAGAATGTGTGCTAGCTGTGCCATTCTCAGTAGATAGTAGTTTTGTCTTGACAATTTAATTGCCAAAAGCTGTTTTAGGTCTCCATGGGGCCCTGTTTTGACTGGCTGACTTACTTTCTCACTCATTTACTCTCTAACTAACTTACTCACTAGTTTATTTCCAAGAATGGGTAGTATGGCAAAAATATAACATTGTGGTGCTTGAACACATTTTGTTTAAATGTGCTTGTGCTGGGTTGCAGGAAAGGAAAAGGTACGAACAATATTGTAGCACAATTATCAGTAGTATTCAAATATGTTTTAAAATGTTGCATTTAACAGTGTGTAACTTTGTTTTTAACCTTTTTACCTTTTGGATGAAATCTGAAAGCATTATGAACATTTCTGGTGACCTTTTAATTAGTCAGACTGAAATCCAGTTGCATTGTAGTGAGTAATGTGCTATTTCGCACATCATTTTCCTGTTGCCATTATTCATTACCAATGGCATTATTCATTTTTTTCACTGACTTTACACTGACGTTTAGAGTTGTCAGCCTCCTTAATTTGTCATCTTGGTCATGGACCATTTATGTTAAAATGTAATGTTTAGTGGCAAGACAGTGAATAATGACGAACCTAAGTAAAGGTGAGCCACACTGTAGCTTTCTTTTAACTCGCTTCGGCCACTGAAAGCTAAAAACAAAAATGAACCCTGTGGAGAAGGTGTTTATTGGTAGCAGTCCACTGTGTCCGTGAATATGGGTTGAAGTGAATATGGTTGAAGTATGTTTTATAGGAATAAGTCCCATCCAAATTTAATCCTGATACTCTGTGTAAATGCCTGAAATGGCCAGGTGGAAAAGGAGTCAATATGTACGACAGTATTTAAAATGTTTGGTTTGTGAGCAGAAATGCACCTGCAAACCAGGGAAACAATAGAACTGGATGAAACGTCGACTTTAAATAGCTATGAATGCAAATCAAATAACTTGCAGAAATGAATGAATTAAATAAGATAATGGGATGATGGACTGACATATAATGAGTGACCTTTTGCTTAGTTTATATAATTAGTCTTAAAATACTTTAAGGTGCTCAATGGTTTGTACATACAGAAAATATCCAATCCCAGGATAAAGCTTTTTAGATTTATTGCCCACCCTTACACTCTGTCTTTGTCCTTGTTCTCCCTGTCTCACTTCCGTCTCCCTCTGTGCATTAGGCTTGTTGTGTTGGAGTACTAGTGAGTGACGCAGAGGGAATTATGTCAGCAGAGGATGAAGGGATGTGTGCGATATCCTTAGATATAGGGGCCGTGGCGCTTCCCCGTTCTTTCAGGAGACCTGCTTTCACAGCTTTATTAATCTGTCACTTATTCTCCCCGTGCATCTGTCTCTAGACCTACAGCATGTGTGTGAATGGGATAGGCTAAATTCTCCCCCCTGTGACAAGGGAAGGAGGCTGACCCTAGATCACAGGCTCTGAATCGTGGTGCAGAAGTACCCTCACCCCATGTACTGCACAGTTTAGTGTTTTCTTGCTCTAGCACTCTACTTCAATTCAGGAGGCGCTCATCAATTAACTGGTTAGTTGGTTGTGATCAGGTAAAAAAAAGGGGTTCTCAAAAAATGAACTTATCGTGGATGTGCCCATATCACAGTTTGATGTGAAAATTAAAATTCGGTCATACATGAACACACCACAGCACACAGTGTGAACAGAACGAAATTCTTCCTCTGTATTTAACCCATTCACCAAGTGAAGCAGAGGGCAGCCAGGAACACAGCGCCCAGGGAGCAGTGTGTGGGAACGGTACCTTGCTCAGGGTACCTCAGAGGTGCTTAACGGTCTTGGGTATCAAACTTCCTGATTGCAGGGCGAATGCCCTAACCACTAGGCAACCAGCTGCCCCAACAAATACAGACACTTTATTTTCTGTCCAAATCCATCAGTGAACCTACACATCATCTGACATTTTAGATAAACACACATATTTACGTATGCCTCTACTTCGAAATGATTTAAAAATCATCTTTCAAAACTGTCATAAAGCATCAGACCATTTATTTGTGACCATTTCATGGAGTAACTTTCTTTGAGATGGCTCTTAAAAACTTAAAGCTCAGGCAACTGTTTACTACCACTGTCTCTGCAAGTTTATTTAAATAGAACATTTCACATAAAGCAAGAGATGGGGTGGAGGTAGCTCAGTGGGTAGGATACTTGCCTCTGGACCAAAAGGTCATGGGTTCGAATCCTAACTTCAGCAGACCACCACTGGGTCCCTGAACAAGACCCTTAACCCTAAGTTGCTCCAGGGAGACTGTAGGTAGGGAATGGAAGTCGCTTTGGATAAAAAAGTCTGATAAATGCCGTAAATGTAAATGATTTGCATCTTTGACACTTAACGATGCAGCATTTCTGAAAAGTTTTTATGTCACATGAAACTGCAACATTTACCTATTTGCTTATTCAGCCTCCCTCAGTTTAGCTCTGCCCATTCATGTTGAAGTGTTTTAGTCCAGGCTGTTTTGAATGATGCACACTGTGAGGAAGGCAATCAGAACATGGGTAATTTACATATAGCCAGGCACAGCGACAAAACAGCCTGAGGAAAAATGAAAAAGAAAATGACACGTATGACATGCTTTTTTAACGTTCAGCATATTCCGTATAATGCTGCCTTCAGTGTTGGAGTTGAACTTTCTAGCAACTTCAGGATAGATGCTGGTTGTTCCGCCACCATCACCCACTCAGCACCAGCCTGAGCTGTAGAATAATCAGTAGATTGAGTCCTAAACTGAAGATGCTTTTGAATGAAATCTGCTTCTCCTTTCTTTCCCCAGCAGTAGATAACTGCATCCAATTATTGCCGCTTGCCTTACGCTATAGATTACGCCATCCTTGCTGAATCCATTTCTTCTTCATGCTAGACATTTCCTCTGCTTTTGTCTCTCTCTCTCTCTCTCTCTCTCTCTCTCTCTCTCTCTCTCTCTCTCTCTCTCTCTCTCTCTCTCTCTCTCATTGCTCTTGTCTTTTCTCTTTTTCTTTTTTCCTACAAGCGTTCTTTGACTGAATTTCATGGCAGCAGAATTAGGAGGAGCATCTAGGGAATGCCGTGGGCTTCCCAGCTGGGGTAATAAATTAGATGAAATCTACATTACATACCTCCACTGAAGGCCCTGTCAGAAAGAGAGAGAGAGAAGACCACACCCAATTAGGTTCAGCCATCACAAAATTCACACGTCAGATTCCCCATCATGCATTCAGTGCTCAGCCTCATCTCAGCTGCGAGCTCCTGGTTCACCCCTCTTTCTCTGCTCTCCTCCATCTGCTTCCCTGCCTCATTACCTTTTTCTCCCATCTCTTCGTGCTCTTCTCCTTCCTTCTGCTACAATTCTCTCCTGACCTTTTTATATTCCAAAACTCTTTGCAGTGTTAGCCATGATGTGTTGAGATTACAGTGGAAATCCATGTGGTTTCAGACGCTTCTGACTGCTAGCCTAGTGTCTGAGCTATAGGCTAATAAATACAACCAAGCTAGCATAAGTATACATTAACTTACTGGTCATCAAACAAAATTGTAAAGAACATTTGATTTATTTACCACAAAATGAATGCTTTCACTCGTTTAGGCAGAGAACAGAAGTCCAACTGAAGTAAGATATCCAGGTGGCTACATTTCTAACTATGGCTTGTTGTCCAACTTGTCTTGTGAGACATGTCTGTTGTCTGAGTAGTCCATTCTCTCTACTGTAATAGTGATCTGAAGACAATTACTACAGTTTTAGGGCAGCGATGAAATTTGCAACTTCCTGGCTGTAACATTAGCTATCTGGCTATCTTTTACATTCACAAATAAAAAAAAGTCAAACCATCCTGCCTTGGAAAAAAAACCACCCTGGGGCAGATGTAGTTTTTCTGCTACTTCATCAGGGGGAAGTTTTATCAGTCTTTAAACCAGAAGATGTCACTCTAGAGACTACTGCAGCACCACTGCAGAATGCTGGTACACATGTTTATAACACATGTTGCGATGGTTAATTTTCTTTATCCCTCCCCTTTTGCTACAAAAGTAAGCGTGCATGTTTCTAAAAGGTCACAAACATTACTACTACATCAGAGAGTAGAAAAAGTATTTAATTATATTTGTTATATGTGCTATGCATAACAAATATAGCCAATATATCTTTTTGCCACACAATGTATAATTTAGGAGGAGTTTTGAACCATGTATAAAGCAGGCCCTAAATATACATTACAGCTTTAGCCCTCAGTACACTAGGAGGATAGAGAGAAGGAGAGAAGTAGAGAAAGTATGAGCGAAAGAGAGAAGGTGAAAATGTATAACAGTGTGTCCTCAGGGCTTCATCAGGAACAATTATGTGCTGTCATGAGGGACCAGACAATCATGGTCATCCAGGATCAGCTTCTGCTGTTCCATCCTAACCTAAATTGTATAGAAACTAAGGAGCTGCTGTTCTCAGATCAGCTGTGGGCTTTTACACTGGAGCGCATCCAGCCGCTACAGCTGCTGTTAGGAAATGCAAATGAGGAATATTTACTTAACCAGAAGATGATTGCTGTGAAGGCTCTGCTGCACACTCGTCCACATTCAGCCTTTTTGCATAATCAGGCAGCTAACACACATCTCCCCCCCACACACACCTCTCCCTCTCTCCCACCCCCTCTCCTCTTTCTTTCTCTCTCTCACTCACTCCTCTCTCTTTCTCTTTCTCTCTATCTCTCTGTCTATCTCTCTCTCTCCCTCCCTTCCTCCCTCTCCCCTCACCTCCCTCTCCCCTCACCTCCCTCCCTCTCCTCTCACATTGATCATGTCCCAGTACTGGAGTCTCATGGTGCAGAGGAGATTTAGAGATTACTGTGAGCTAGAAACTCTTAATACTATGTCCTGTGTGACCAGTGTGAAGCTTTAAATGAAACTTTATTGTACTAAAAATATAACTATACTTTCTCAAACAAGGATGTTAGAGAATGTATTTTTTTGCAAATAATACTAAAAACCTTAGTATTTAGAGAACAAAACCCACAAAAAGAGGGTTTAGAAATAACCTTTAATATCTCATTAAAAAAATCTGCAAAATGTGTGTTTAAAAAAAATGTGTGAAACTTCCTTCGGTTCTGGTTGTCTTGGGAGAAGGAGCCTTCAATACAAAGTTATTAATTAGCTATAAAAAAAGACTCTTAAATTAAAAACTGACTCTTTTACAACCGGTGGTGGTGTGCTGTAACTGCTTTTGTCCACTGCACTGTGTGTTGTCTAGTCCTAGAATGTTGTAGTGTTGCTCTTGTCTTTTCTTGCACTTCCTCTCTCTTTTCACTCCTTTCCAAGTCCTGTCCTACTCTTGTAGTCTTGTGCTGTTTCTGTTTTTGTTCTTTGTGTTGTGCCATGATCCTGGAGGAATGTTGTTTTGTCTCTCTGTGTACCATGTAAATGGCTGAAATGACAAGAAACACCATCTTGTCTTGACTTGGATCAAGATAAGGAATCAGATTGTGCAAAATAATTCAGTTCCAGTACAAACCACTTTTTTAAGTGCAACTATTGTACAGTCAAGTTCAGTGTAGGAAAGCAAGACCCTCCTCTCAGGGGTGTTCTGAAAAGAGAAGAGAATGGGAGGGGGCAGGGGAAGACAGGAAAAAGAGATGGGAAAAGGTTTGAAAATTAATTTTTTAACACTTCTCCAAGGCCTCTCTTTCGTCTGGGCCAGAAATCTTGTTTGAGCAGTAATGCATTCCGACAGGACATTTCTCTTTTACCTAGTGACTAAAAGTGGGGAAAATTAGAGAAGGCCGTGCCTCCCATGACCCTTTTCTAGCAAGCATGCCCTACCAGAACTGTCCATCACACTTCGTTACCATGGCTATGGGTCCTGACTGGTTATCTTCCTCAAACTCAGCCTCTCAGAAAGCCCCTTGGCTTCGGGGCCTGGCCATCTGGACTAGGAAAGAAGGAATGATTGACCTTCATCATTAATGCATTGAATACATTAGAGCACACGAATAAGTCACTCCTAATGAAAAGCTGGATTTAGGCTATTTCTGACCCACAGAGACTGAATATTACAACCCAGGCCGAAATGTGAGTAACAGGGCCCTTTCACCTTTTAGTAGAATCTCTTTCCCACACACACACTCTTTCTTTTCTCTCTAAATCTCCTTCACTTTTTTCTTGCTTGCTTTCTCACTCTGTCGCTCTCTTTATGGCTTTTTTTTTATCTCACTCTGTGTCTTTCTTTACCTTACACAAAACAGTAATCTCTCCTTCTGGTTTTCCTTCTGTTCTTCTCTTTTTCTTCTTTCTTGCTGTATTTCTTTCTTCTTTCTCTCGCCCCCCCCACTCTCTCTATCTGTCTCTCTCTCTGTCTATCTGTCTCTCTCTCTCTCTCTCTCTCTCTCCTTTTCTGTCACCTCAGCACCGTGTGTGTGAAGATTCTGAAAGAGGGATGACACTCTTTCCCCCTTCAGAACAGGATGCATAAGTTATTCATTTCACCCTGGTTACTAATTCAGGCTGGGAACGAGCACCCCTCTGCTTACACTTCAGACCCAGGAGAATTTGAGTCATGTCACTTCATTCAGCGCATTGGCACTGTACTAGGTTTTCACATTTTCAGGTGTCGCCAAAAGCAGACAAACAGATGGATCTGTTTGACTACAATAATAGCCTTGAATGCTGCCACAAAAAATACCCACAACCTTCCTTCTGCACAGGACACATCTACGACTCTGAAAGGAGAAATTTGAATTTGCATTTAGACACTGCAGTGTTGGACGAGCCTGTGCTGAGAGTGAACAAACAGATCCATACAAACAGCACAAGGAGCTGCTTACAAAAATATTTACGTTACCTTTATGTTGCTATAAGCATGGTGTAATTTGCAAGATTTCCATAATCATTTCATCATAATTGTTCATAATTGTTGTTCTTTAGTTGGACACTACCTAGAATCTAGGTTATTAACAAACAGAATGAGGATATGCTAAGGATAGGACATGTGTTAATTGGACATAGGTTAATTGCAATTGTGGTGATGTTAAAGATGACAGAGCTTGAAACCGTGTGTGTGTGTGTGTGTGTGTGTGTGTGTGTGTGTGTGTGTGTGTGTGTGTGTGTGTGTGTGTGTGTGTGTGTACATACAATACACGTTTAATTCTTTAAGGAAAAACTTGAAAATGTGGATCATTTGGAAAAGTGGATCAAATGCAATACAAGTAAAACAGTAGGTAATGAACCTAACTAAATTTGGAGATGTCTAAAAGTCATGGTAAATACATTTGGAAAAGGTTAGCAAACATTTGCCATGTGTTGTTGACTGTCTTAATACATGTGTTACCATATGGTCTACAAAGTATGATGCTGAGGCTAAAACTGATTCTGAATCAGCATCAGGCTTTAAAAAAAATCCTATTTCAGGCATACACATCAAAAGAAAAGTTGTTGAAGCGCCACTATCTAATTACTGTGCATAGCTCTGTCAGATCATGCAGTGACTAATCATACAGATGTTGCATATTTCAGGGTTTTATCATGTTAAAATAATTGGTACACTATGGGATTTGCCAGAGTTACTGCTGTACTCAGTCGCATGATGTCATGTTGTCACTGTGCAATGACACTTTTTAGGCTGCAGTAGTGGAATATGACACACGCACATGTACAGGCTGTCAGGAGAGTGAAGGACGCTTTGACTAATGCAAATGCAGCATCCTCAGCTGACTAGGGGAATTGGATGCTAAAAGAGAACAGTGAGGCCAGGAGGAAGAGAGAAGCGCAGATGAAAAAGAGAGTGAAATGTGAAGAAAGTGAGTGCAGGGTATTTGTCAGCGAGGCTGTGGCAAGGTGTAATTAGGGTCTGGTTGCAGAGAGAGACTGAGTGAGACGAGGGAGGAGAACGATGTCTGTCTCGGATGGGGATGGCTTTCTATCTGCCTCTCTCCAGAGCCTGTCCAATTAGAGCAATATGATGAACTCCAAACGATTCCCAGCAAAATGGAATCTATTGGCCATGTGCTGAGTCCACCGGACAAGAGCAATTTAGAGCCTGCCTGCTCTGATTAGAGCCACAGATAGCCAGCCAGGCGCTTTCATCTCACCGCTTACTGCACAGAGAAGGAGGATGAGCTAGAGCGACAGAGGTGAGAGAGAACTGCAGATCCAAAGAAGAAAGAATGTGTCCAGACATGGAGGGTCAAAGTGGTGGGGAGATTTGAGAGATGTTATAAAAACGAGTGAATTTTACAGACAAAATAATGCAGTAACAGGTATTTTGTCTTTATTTGCTGAACACTGCTGATTAACATGCTAGGGATGCACCATCACACTTTTTCTTAATACTGAGCTTTAAGTGTAACCTAGTGGGTAACACTGCTGCCCTCCACAAAGCAGACTAGAGTTCCAATTCCACCCAGGCAAACATGCTACACTGCACAAATCTTTGAGGACACATCTCCTAATGGAAAATACACCTGTAACACAGTTTTAAAAAATAAGTTGCATCTGTCAAATTCATAAATGTAGAGGTAGTGGTTCTGATATCTGAATTGAGAGTATCATCTGATATCTGTGCTCTTTTAAATGTTAAGCCCACAGTGTTTCAGAAGTTTAAACATGCCATCTTGTGCGCTAGCCCATATGACGCTGTAACCAAACAACACTTCTTAAAAACAATCAATAATTATATCATGTCACAATTTTTCATTCACAAAACTTTATTTCTCCAAACTCATTTTAGAGAAAATCATTCTCAATGTTTACTGTAACTTCATGAAACCGAATAGGTTTTTAAAAGCATTTTGGACTCTTTTTCCTAGATTTTTTTGCAACAACAACAATATGTGGAGCTGTTATAGCTAATACACACTCTACAGTAGTCATTGCTACTGAAGACAAATTAGTATGTCCTGTCTTATTGCTTAGAGTTGGTTTTATTTGTTGTTTTTTTGGTGTTCTTAGTGCCGGACAATACAGTCAGTATTAACATATACATCATTATCGAAAACACTTACAATCTTGATGCAACACTCTACCAGATCATAATTTTGTCTGTATTTATTGCATTTATTGACTTTTGTACTGTTGAGTCTGTATCATCTTCTCTGCTGCTGTTTTGTGTTAAATGTGGCACTGTGTCCCAGAGGAGCCATATTTTATTCCTTGCAACACACGGCTGTGATGAGAGAGAACGATGATAAAGTTTGATTTGACATGACTTATTTTTCCTCCTTTCTGTCCTACAGACCCGATCACCGGAGAGGCCCTGAGGACCCTCGAGACTATGGCGATAGAGGAGACTCATTCATGGGACATGCCCCATAACAATAGTGAAGTCCCCACATCTTTCCTGCCTTACTGTAATGGAGTGGAATATTGGAGTGTTTTCTTTTTCTTGCTGTCAGAACTGCATTTTAGCTATTTTTGATGCCCTGGATTGTTGATTTTTTTTTTCTATTCAGCCTAAACAGATTGACTTTTGAGGAATATAATGAGATGAGTAAGCTTAATTACAGTCAGAGCCCAGCCTTCTTCCTAGCCTTTCAGCTGGGGCCAAATAAAACAGATGGAGAACTGGATTGTGAACTCTGGAATAAAACACACAAGCAGAATTGCCTTCATTGGTGTGTTTTGCCTTGGTGAACGTGTTGGACTTCAGAAATATGAACCAAACTCAACTGAATTAATAAGAACAGATTGTTTTACTTGCTCATCCAAAGGCTTATCCAGGAACAACAGGCCATGGCTGTCAAACTATGATGGAAATTGTTAGTTGTAGTCTTTGTGTAGATTTTATACTTCCAAAATACACATATGCCTTAAATGTCAACAGCAAGTTCAGCTGGTTTTGCTGAAAATAATTGAGATTCTCTTGCACTGGTTATGTTTCATCTCCCTCATATTTTGCTCTTTCCAAGTCTGATGAGTCCATGGTTTACCTGTAGCAAGTAAAAGCAAATCTGCTGTCAAATTCTATCTTTGTAAATGTCTTGACCTCTAAAAGAAGGTTTTACTGGACAAAATAAATTAATACTCCTTCTGAATCACTGTGCATGCATAATTGGTCATACTATTGAGTTCTCTTGTATAAGTATGCCTGCGAGGTATCTGTTTTTGAACGACTCATTTGCGTGAATAAGTGAAGATACGGTTTCAGCGATGCCAAAAGCATAGCCACTGCTTACTGCTTCCCTTCTTTGCCTGTGGCAATGCTTTAAAACCTAGTTAAGACTACTATCACAATAATTCAAATTTGTGCAGCTGTGCAGACAAAGTTACCAGAATCATTAATATCACACTAATCAACATCTTCATGACATCATCATCATTCTCTGTATAATCATCATGATGAGAGTTACGATGGGCATGATCAGTATATTCTTAATCAATCTTTACCTCAGCAACATAATCCTAATCAAATACATTATTATCATTCTAACAACATCCCACAGACACTGGGAACTACTTTGCTCTCACTG
>JBBPDE010000128.1:6587196-6606589 GCA_037974605.1 Nannopetersius ansorgii
GCTAATTATGGGCAGTAAGTGACAACGACCTCCTGATATTAAGATCCAAGTTGAGATTTGTTGTGCTTTGTTTTCTCTTTGTTTTTCTCTCTCTCTCTCTCTCTCTCACTTTTTCTCTCTCTCTCTCTCTCTCTCACTTTTTCTCTCTCTCTCTCTCTCTCTCTCTCTCTTTTTTTCTCTCTCTCTCTCTCGCCTTGCTCTCTCCCCCTCTCTCTCTTTCTTGCTCTGTCTCTCTATAGCTGGCGATCCTCAGTTATGTTCATCTGGACGGTTTCACTGTCGGAATGGACGCTGTGTAGACCGCAGTTTCGTCTGTAATGGTCAGGACAACTGCCAGGACAACAGTGATGAAGAGAACTGCTTTTCAACAGCAGGTACCAGATTAAAATACACACACACACACACACACATTTTCGTTCCAACCTGATTATCACACACACACGCGGATAAGCTTTTTCGTTCCAACTCAACAAACTTTTTCATCATTGTGGCATTGTTTAGGTGTTTTGGCCGGCTTTCTAATGCAGGTGGACTGAGCACAAAGATAGCCTTCAGAGCACAGCAAGGACACAGTCCACACACACACACACACACACACACACACACACACACACACACACACACACAAACTGTTTCTCTTTCCCTTCACTACCTATCTTGCCTCTCTCTCTCTCTCTCTCTCTCTCTCTCTCCTTATCTCATTCTCAATTTCTTTCTCTTTCTCCTCTCTTTCTCTCTCTTTCTTCTGTGACCCCCCACCCCACCCCAAAAACACACATTGTAAATACACACACTGTGCCAGGTGAACTTGCTGAAATGAAGCGCCAGCCTTTCCCCGAGCTCTGAGCCTTCTTATAATAAGAGCGGAGCTGAGGGTGACAGATAAGACCCCCCCCCCCACACCCTCTCCCTCTCCCATCCTCCCCCTCTTGGCTCTTTTCCTCCTACATCACTCTGCTGACCAGTTCAGGCCAGTTCTACTCTCTGTCTCTGTTATGAAGATAGATGGAAACAAAACAAGAAAAGGGAGAAAAGAGATTAAGATAAAAGGGAGATGAGGATTGAAAGCCACAAAAGAACAAGACATAAAACTAGATGTATTATTTAATCAAATCAGGTCCAGCTGGAGGTTCGTATTGTCTTGCCTGCATTGATAGCCTTTCTATTGCTACAACATACAGCTGCAAACACTGGCATCTAAACAATGCAAAATATATTTACAAATTAGCTGAGAGCAAGGAAGCGATAGACATCAACAAAGAAAGAGATGTTGAAGGAGGGATTATGGGGAAGAATGCCGAAAAACGCTGGTGTGAAGATGTTGTTTCTGATAACTGAGAGAGAGAGAGAGAGAGAGAGACAGAGAGAGAGACAGACCTGTGTGAACAATGGGAAGAAAACTGCAGTTGGAATGGCAGCAATAAAAATGATTTAAAACGATGCTGCAACTGGAGATATAACAGTAAAACCACAAGTGAAATGAATAACATTGATTATCTGTTGACACTGGCACCTGTCTAGGGGGTGGTATAAATTAAGCGGCAAATGAACAGTCAGTTCTTGAAGTTGATGCAGAAAAATAGGTAAGCATAAGGATCTGTGTCACTTTGACAGGAGACAAACTGTGGGGGCTAAACGACTGGGTCAGTGTCTCGATAATGGCAGGTCTTGTGGGATGTTCTGCCACAAGTTCTTAGAACCTACCAAACAGTGGTTTAAGGAAGGACAGCAGGTGAACAGCCGGATGTACAGAAGGCTAGCCCATCTGGTCTAATCCAACTAAAGAGCTGCTGAAGCAGAAAGTGCTGAAAAAGGTAATGCTGGTAATAAAAAAAAGTCAGAGGACACATTCATGAATGAGACCACATAGCCGCAGACCAGCCAGAGGGCCCATACCGACCCCTGCTTAAAGTTCCTACAATGGCCACATGTGCATCTGAATTGGTCCATGGAGCAATGGTGAAAGATGGCCTGTTCAGATGATTTACATTTCAGTAACATGTGGCGGCCAGATGTGCGTGTGTGTCACTTACCTGGGAAAGAGATGGCACCTAGGGTGACCAGATTTGAGCTGGCCATGTCCTCTTTTCCCTGGATGTGTCCTCTGTTTGAGACCCCGGCCGGGGTTTTAGAATTATCCGGGACTTTGAGCTGCCTAAACATTCATTATGTCATCCTACACATCTATTCACTAGTGGGAAGTTAATAGGTGTGTACGATAGTAACTAGTTTATGAGAAATGCCCATGATGTGACGAATGTTTAGGCAGCTCAAAATCCCAGACAATTCTAAAACCCCGGCCGGACGCAATTTCCAGGTTTCAAAAAGAGGACATGTCTGCGGAAAAGAGGACGTCTGGTCATCCTAATAGCACCAGGATGCACCATTGGAGGAAGGCAAGCCGGCGGAGTCAGTGTGATGCTGTCATCCATGTTTTTAATTCTACAAATCATGATTTAGTAAATTTTAGAGAGTGGGAGAGACGGAGAGAGTGTGAATATATAGTTCTGAAAAAATAAAAAGAGTCGGCAGTTTATTTTTAAATCAGCATCTCTGAGTATGACAACCATTCCTTACCAGTGTCTGTTACATTCCTGCACAAGCACCTCATTCTGCTTTGTGATTTACTGATTAGGTGATAAAGAAGAAAACACTGCTGTAATCAACACTACTGAGAGTGCAGCACTACTAGGAGTAATATTACATTCCAGTAGATTTGTTTTCTGAATTATTCTGTAATGATTCTGTAAGTTCTGTAAACACTATCATTTCTCTTATTTTGATGGAGATGTCATTTCCTTTAAAATTAAGCTTTAAAGAACAATGTTTTGGGGCGAAAATTTGGAGAAATATTTTCATCAGGTCTTAAAAACCAAGGCAAAGCTGTTCAGTTCAATACCTACAAAAGATAAAACCTGAGAAAATGTACATCCTGTTTAGCTTTTGGAGCTAAGATAGGATTATGCAATCACTGACACTGAACCCTTCCCTGCAGGCGCATCAACTGCAAAAAAAAAATGTTTGGATCAATTTCAAATCGGTGTTTTTTATGTGGCTTATGTGGTTCATTTGACTGTGATCAGGACACCTGATGGAAAAAACACTGAGAAATAATAGTGGATTAAACATTTCAATACTTTGAATACTTCAAATTTCAATAAAAATTGTATATTTCTATGTAATGGAATGTAGAGTTGGTGAGTGATATTGATGTGAGGATTGGAAGGATGTGATGTCATGTGACCTTTTACTGCAATAACAATAAACGTTATATAATAAGTGTGTGAGTGTGCGAGTGTGCATGTACATTCCTCTTTGGCCTTACTGTATATCCACTGTGGACAGTTCAGCTCTTGGTCAGCCAGTGTTTGTCCAGCTTTTTTAACTTCATTGGAGAATGAGAACAGCTCTCTTGCTTCCTGTAAATCCTCTTAGAAATATTGCATTCAAGATGAATTTGACGAACATCACATTTGGGTTTTCTTTGCAATAAGGGCATGTTGACAAAAAGCGTCAGGAGCTGAGGTGTATTTTATATATTCAGTAGCTACACACAAGCACCGCAGTTTCAAATGTCTTTAAATGTCTTGCTCTCATCCAAACACAAAAAAATAAGCATATGTGCGTCAAACTGAAAAACAAGCATCAGTCATCTAATGCGCATCCTCTGCTCTTTAGTTACAGTTACACAAAATGAACAGATAGACAAAAGGATGTAAAGGTGTTATTCTCAGTACATCTGTGTCAGAACAAAAACATTTCACCATGTATCACACGGTCCTTACGTTTTGATCATTTACCTCTCTGTGCACCAACATAAATGTAATCCACATGAGCTGAATTAATCCACAGGACCTTTGATAAACTTGATAACTGTGAATACTGGCCTTCCTTGCAGAGATGCACACATGCCAAATCACAATGTGATGTCAGTTTGTGTTCATTTGAATGTTAGGGTGTTAAATACAATCCTTATTGCCCAAATTAACAGCTTCATATGTGTTTCCTCAGATGCCTAAAACGTGCAGGGTGCCATAGATACACACTCATTAAAGTTAAAGGTCCCAGTATTGAATGTACAGTACATATTTAAGGAAATGTTGACACTGATAAGAAAATATGTATTGGTGTTTTGAGACCAACAAATCTTGCATCAAAAAAGTGGAACTGGCCTTTTATCTAAATTCATTCAACACCGCATGCGTTCCCTGTCTGTGATGATCTAAAGGATGGATGTGTGTTTAGATGTGTGTGTGTGTGTGTGTGTGTATGTGTGTATGTGTGTATGTGTGTATGTGTGTGTGTGTGTGTGTGGGTGTGTGTGTGAGAGAGAGAGAGAGAGAGAGAGAGAGAGAGCAGAAATCTTCTCATGCTTTCATCTATATAGACTTCTCTTTGCTTCTCTGAGCTTTGAGCTGTTTGTCCACCAGAAAGCCATTGAGTTCTATGAGAACAGCAAAGAAAGAAAACTACAGACAGTGAGACAGAGGGGAGGACTGAGCGAGACAGACAAAGAAAGGAAGCGAGAGCTGATGTGTTTTGATGGCATGAAAAATCCTTCTGCTGAAATTACAATTTTTTTGTAGCCAGTCGTGAATGTCAGAGGCACGGCATGCATTCACTGCTGCATTTCATTTTACTGAAACACATAACATGATGATGTTATTGATGGAAGTTTAGTCTAGTCGTGACCGTTTAAAGAGCTCTGTTAGAAGTTTTTCTTCTCCGCCTCACTGTGGGCTCAGGGACTCGGGGGACAGGGCCGACTTTAGCCTTTGCAGGGAGGCGAATTTAAAGCACAGGCATGAACAGTGTCTGCATATGAGGGGAAAGCCGCAAGCTGTCAAAGCGTATTTCAGACCTTCTTATGGTCCGACACATATTTGAGTGTTTTAATCAGTGCAAAGCAGGCTGCAGAGGGACAGGCTGGGAGGTAATTATGTCTGGCCTGAACTCCGCTGACAACACACTGACAAGTTACATTAGGTTGCTGCATGACTTCACTATCAACAAGAGAGCATGAGGAAAAACACCACACACACACACAGTCTCTGTCTTTCTGTCTCTCTCTTTCACATACACTCCCTCACGGAAACGCATTTGCTTTTTACCTTTTGCACCTTGTCAAGGCGTTGGGTCAGTATGTCTCGCAGGTAATATTTGTTTTCAGTACCTGTGTATAATAAGTCGTACTAAAATGGGAAAGTTGCCATAAAAAAAAGTTAAGTTTACATTTTATTTATGTATTTACTTAGTTTACAATTTTATACTCACCCCAGATACAATCAATCAGGCATGTTTGAGGTCCGAAGTTTGCTTTTTACTTTAGAACTGAAACTACTGTCAATAGTCACCCAAATATTTTTCCATTCCCAAACCTTCTCTGTAACTATTTATAATACGTTTTTCTAACATGTGCCTATAAAGCCTATATTTTATGAATTTATTTATGTATTTACTAACTTTATTTTCCAATTTTCTACTTACCTTGTATGTAGTTAAGTTTGCAAGACCTGTTTGGATTCCAAATGTTGCTTCTTTAGATTAGAACTGAAGCTGTGAGTCTAAAGATGCAGAAGTGGTTTAGGACACAGTGTGACTTTCTGTGAGTTATAAAGCTGATCAAAACTTCACAAAGCAGCTGAACGCTGTGTGAAGCCTTTTTTAGCACAAACTTCCTCCGGAGTAGGAGTGCTGATCTAGAATCAGTTATTGGTTTTCACCGAACCATTCCTATAACCTCAGCTGCCAAAAATAAAGAGCAATCGCACACCTACGCTGGACAGCAGCTGACTCACTGCGTTAAGGCTTCCCGAACCTGCTGGTTCCAGGAATTCACTATTAGGGGAGGTGTACCAGCCTCATTTACCACATTTTACCATGGAGACCTCATGCTCTTTCCCAAATGTCAGTGTCAGTTAATCAAAATGTGGGATATTTCCCATCGCCCCTACCCCAGCATGGCGGTGCTGAAAAATAGCACGGCCTCCAGCGTGGCTCTGTAATGCAGAAATAAGTCATAACATTCACACCTGAGCAGGCAGCATTATGTTCAACTATAAATGTGTTACAAGTGAATTATCTGCACACTGATGGTTGTCTTGGTACCATGGATCAGCTGTGTAATAATCTAAATTGCTCGTGTTCTTTTGTGACTACAATCATTCATATTTAGTACACTCACAATCTGAACTCATGGCCGCTAATTATAATGGGATATGTTACTGTTGGATTTGTGCATTTTAACCGGTAATCAAATTGGCCTGCAGCTGTTCCATAAAGTTTGTACTCAGAATGATGAATTGGTGCAATAGAAAGTTTGAATTTGTTTCTCCACCCACCTTCGTTTATGGGATGCATCTTCACATCTTAATAGCATTTTCATGCGGCTGTGCTGCACAGATGGTTTTCATAGTGCTTATGGAGGAGAATAAGAGCTGTATATTAAAATATAGACTGCTTTCTTAACAGTAAATGAGGAAACAGGATCTGGACTACATCCCTATTATTGGGCCCTCACACAAACAGAGATACTAGTGAAAGAAACAAGAGTTAATTTGGATAGGGGTGCTTTTGTCCATCCACTGTTGTACAGAAAGCCTTTTCGAGGATGTCTAAGATGAAGACTTATCCTGTTTTGTGTTTCTTTTGGGTTTTTTACTGCAATAAACAGTTACATGTCATGTCCAACCAGCTCAAGCAGACCACAGAAAATTGATGTTTTTCATTTCCAGTGGCTCTCTGGAGCTTTGCAACCTCTCAAACCCATGAGAATGTGTGTCTGTGTTTTTGCGTGTCTGTGTGTGCATGTGTGTATATGCATGTGTATGTGTGAGTCTCTAGTTCAGCCCTGCCAAGTCTCTCCAAAGCCTCTGTAATTAACAACCTTCTCTCTGTTACATCTAACCTTACCCCGTAGCCATGGAAACGTAGCTGCCCACCACCTCCAAAAAGAATTCCTCCTGAGACAAAAGCCCCTGTGTTCCCAGGCCTCTCCTCGCCTGTCTTTCTATCGCACTTGCTCTCACTCTCACTCACCCCTGCTTTCTTTTTGCCTCTTCTTTTCATTTTGTTAACTTAGATTACACATAAAGCCCACCAACCCCACGTACTCCAGGGCAGTGCACCCCGAACCATCTTTCTCCAGGCGAGAGCACATCGGCCCAGCGTACAATTTGTCTTTTTAAAATGTTTAGAAAAAGAAACAATAACGCACATGAACCAGTGTGAAAGGAAAACATTCTCAAACAGAGGGAGTGGAAGAAAAAAAAATAGTGTAAATGGAAGAGAAGTATAGGAATCCTGGAGAACATTGTAGAACAGACTGGAGGCGAGCATTCTAGAACAGTAAGGATGGAGAAGCGGATTCCAGAGCAATGCGAATGGAGAAACACATAGTACATGTGAATAGAACAGAACATTCTTGAAGGACGTGAACATTAGAAGAATTTAGTACAATATTAATGGAGTAAAACAACAGCATGAGAAGAGAATATTTTAGAGCGGTGCGAATGGAGGAAATCATTCTAAAACAGAATGATTAGAAGAGAACATTCTAAACAGAGTAGAAGATGCACCTGTTTTTAAATGTTCTCCCTTAATAACCAAATTTAAGCAAGCAACTTGTGGCAAGCGATGTTCCTGGTTCTTCTACAATACAATATCTCAACTATGAACGCTATAAAAATGCAGGTAGTTATCCTCCAGTGTACATGCCAACCATAGCTTGCTTCATCACAGCTACTTCATAATTTATCTCGTCTGTGACACTAATTAAAACTGTAATGACCCCGCACTAGACGCAGATGAACTGAAAATGCAGATAACCATACAGTCAGTATGTAGTACAGGAACTGTGTGTAATAAAGGAAGTCGTCTACATGGATCGCTGTTTATGGCCCCTCAGCCTCTACCTTTATTCTTTATACAAATACCACTCTAGAGGGAAATGTAGGTAAATAGCTTTGCTTTGTAGCAGACAGTCATTCATACTGTTCTAGAATGTTCTCCCACACCCAGACTGTTAAAGTTCTTCACCTATTTATACTGTTCTGGAATGTTCTCTTGCTTTCACACTAACTGGCTGTCTGTTCTTTAGAAACAGGCTGTAAAACAGTAAAACAGCCTGTTTCAGTTTAAGCGTTGTTTTCAATAAATTGCATGCTCAAAACAATGTTTTGTCTCACTCCCATTTCTTCTTGTTGGATGTTGAAGCTCTACTTGGAACCATGTTAAGATCCAACCAGGCAAAATATGAATTTTTGCCATTTTTCAAGTGGTCTTAGGGTGTACTCACACCAGGTAGTTTGAACAGTGCCTGAGTACGTTTGACCACCAAAGTGCGGTTCGTTTGACTAGTGTGAGTGCTTCGAACCGTGTCCGGGCGCGGTACGTTTAGCCATCCCTGACCCGCTTGGAAGAGGTGGGCCAGAGCACGGTTCGCATGTAGTGGGAGCGCTAACCGTGCTGGAGCACGGATCAGGACGCGTGACGCCACGTTTTTGCGACGCTCCAAAACCATTTTCCATGCCACAAAAGCGATAGACCTGTTTAGCAACAGGCTGTGAGGGGGCTGGGGACCACCGCGGACCAAAAGACTCAAAATTACTATAAAAAAAGTAAACAGAGCGATGGACTGCACTGCGTTCAGCGAGAGCGCCGCTCTTCCTGTTTATCCTGAAACCATAGCAACATAATGACGTAACCGTGCTCCGGCACGAATGCAGAAATCTAATGTGAGTGCGGGCCGGAGGGGGAGTGGGGAGGGGGGACAATCGTACTCGGCACGGTACAGGGCAAGCGTGCATAGTGTGAGTACACCCTTAAACTTTTGATCAGGACTGTATATATGATAGTGTTTTATGGGTCAGTGTAGCATAGCTTAAACATTAGTTTTTTAATTCTATGTTAGATTTAATAGATCAACATGACTTGCTTGAAGAAAATCCAGTTAGTGTAGACGGTGTTTCGTGTGTGAAATGGCTCAGTAGAGGCTGAGAGAGAGCAGAGCCCCTTTTTAGAGCCATTAGTTACACTCTGATAAACAAAATATACCAAAGCCATGACTGAACCACACATACTACGAAAAAAACAGCATCAACACACAATGAATCACCCCCTTCCTCTCTCTATCCACTCTGTCCTTCTCTCTCTTACCTTCCCTCTTCCCACCCTTCCACCCCTCATTCCTCTGTCTCCTTCCTACTGCTCTCTTTCTCACACACTCTCATACTCCCTTTCCTTCTCCTCTTTCTGTCACTCTCTCATTTGCTCTCTCCCTCCTCACCTTTTCATTCTTCTGTCCTTTCTTTCCTCCCTTCCTCTCTCACTCCTCAACAGTCTCTGTATCATTTCTACTTCTCTACTACCTCACACTCTCTCCTTCTCCTTCCTCCTCTTCCCTCTCTTTTTCTTCCAATCCTTCTCTTTCCCACTGCTGTCTCTCTCAATCACCCTCACAAAAAATCTTTCCCTCTTTCTTTCTCTTCCTCCTCCTCTCTGTTACTCTCTCTTTCTCTGCTTTCTCTCTCACCCCCTTTCTACTCTGTTCTTTCCACCTCCTCTCTCTCATTATCTTTTTCTTCTGTCTCTCTTCCTCTCTCTCCATCTCTCAACTCATTTTCAATCTTCTCCCTTTCTTTCTTCATCTACCCATTCCTCTCTTTCCTTTTTCTTTCTTTTCTTCCTTGTCTCCAATACTTCCCCTGTCTCTTCACTTCTCGTCTTTCTCATTTATTGCCTCCTCCCTCTCTCCCTCTGTCTTCCCTCCTGCCACCCCCGTCATGCCTGGCCTGGAATCTAGGTGATCTCGCTGCACCTCATTGTCAGTGCTGGCGCTCCGCCCACTTTCTTTTCCTCCCTCTTTCCTTTCAGAAACCCGTCTCTCTCTCTCTTCCTCTCCCTCTCTCTTATTGACAGAGTTGTTGGCACAGGCCGGTATTGTTCTTCCCTCTTTGGCCTAATTGATGCAGTGACAACGGTCGCTACAAAACCAAGTTCTATTCAGCCTCAGCTCAGCTAAAGTAAGGGCCTGCTGAGACACTCACACAGGCCTTTTCTCTCTGGGCAATTAAGATAAGACACGGCAGGAGAGGAGGGCACACAGACATGCCCCTCACACTATTCTATCGCTGCACTGCCACAGGACTATTCCCTATTGGGGAGTATGAAAGAACACACACCAGAATGAGTTTGAACTGACCGATTGAATCACACAAGGACTTTTTGAAAGACCCCTTGCTGAGTATGGGGCTGAATGACATTGCTCTCTGACTTATATTTCTGTGCTGAATGCAATGTTTCAAACATAGTCTTTTTTTGTTGTTCGAACTCCAACCATCAGTCTGTTGTTATTTTGCTATTGCATTCCATCAGCATGGCGTTGTGTTACGCGACCATGGCTTTTCTGTACCATTATTATTATTCAATCAGCCCACACGTGTTTATTCAGTCAAATTTGCACACAGTAACGGAGACCAGTCAATAACACCGTGTGACGTCATGCATATTCATGACAGCCACTTAGTACAAGCAGGCCTGAGGAGTGTAATGGTGCACCAGGCCCTCTGGGATACTGGAGGACCAAGTGTGTTTATCCTGCTGGAAAATGTGAACATAGGGGGGAAAAAATAGAACGGCAAAGAAAGAGCGAATGCTTTGCGAGAGGGTTGAGGAAGAGTGATTGTGCGTCAGGGAGAATGTGAGATGGAAAAGCGAGAAGGGTGGGGGTGAGGGAAAGGAAGAGAGAGAGATGGAAAAAAAAAACTACAGAATGCAAACGGAGTGAACGGGAGGGAGAGAGAGAAGAGAAGAAAAGGGCATTGATGGAGATAGAGGATTATGTAGAGAGGCAAAAGCTCAGGGAGCAGGAGATTAAAGGGCCTTTCTACAGTCAAGGTGTGGAGGGGAGTGAGAAAGAGAGCTAAATACACAAAGAGAGTGAGTGAGTGAGAGAGGGAAAGATGATGACACAGAAGGAGGGAAGAGTAGAGTGGGTGAGAGAAGCAGGCAGATGGAGAGAGAGCGTGAGGCCTGAAGCAGTATTAGGGTGTTTTTGAGGGTATACCCTGGGGCTTCAGAGCTGCCAGACAGGATTAAGGCCCTCCATGCAGGGCACATCTAAACAGCGTTAATTACTGAGCACGGATCAGCCCAGCTCCAGCCTTCTGTTAACCAGAGCACCCGGAGAGATTGCCTAGGACATCACCCCTCACACTCAAGCCTGCCAGAGCCCAGTGATAGGCTCAGGGTCTGACCTGAAACCAGTTTTAAGATGCTACTTATTATGACTGATGTTAAGGACCCTAAGGATGCAGTTACCTTAGCAGTTTGCACTAAATACACAAACGTACAGTTAATTTTTCATCTCAGAATATGTCCCTTAAAGCAAAAATCTAATTCACAAAATATTATGTATATATGGTGTCTCACATTTGCTGTTTTAGTTTTCCACTGGAGCTGTGAGGCTACTGTAGCTAAGAAGTGAAGAAAACCTGTAGCAACCTGTCAGCACTCTCCAGACTGCATGCGTAATTTATCACACATTCGCATCAGGCTGTGTTGAGTTTCTGTGTAATCTCAAACAGACCTGCATTTGTGGGTTCTGCCTCTACATGACATGGCCCTATCTATAAAAGAAAAACAAGATGGCGGTTTACAATATGAATGATACAGTATTTATGTCATAATATGCTTTTCTGGATATTGTCACTACTTTAAGTTCACTGACCAACTGCATGTTTATTGTATTTTTATATAATGATATTTTTGCCCATACCTAGTTGATAGCACTTTTTTGTAAGGCAGCATTTTCTATTTTCAAATAAATGTCTATAAAACTTGAAGAATGTGTGATCATTAACAAGCTAATACATAGGATGTGTATAAACTAGAGGTGGGCATAGATACATTTTTTAAATCTAGATTAATCTCACTGTAATCTTGGAATGAATCTAGATTAAAATGGCTCATGTGAATTCTGCCGAAGGTTTGAAGCCCCCCCCCCAAAAAAAAAATGATTCCAATGCCTATTTTTATAATGTAAACCATAAATATGCCTCCAAATGTTCTCCCAGATCACTTTAATTTCATTTTGAACTCAGTTACCCTTCAAAACCCTTAAAGAGGTTTAAATATGGAAAAGTCAGGAACGAGAGAGAGACAGAGAGAGTAAGAGAGAGCGAAAGAGAGAGACAGAGAGACAGAGACAGAGAGAGAGACGATCCGCACGCTCCGGAAAAGTCACGAAGGAGAGAATAAGAGAGAGCGAGAGAGAGAGAAACAGAGAGTGAGACAGGTTTAAAACGGGCGCAATCCGGAAAAGTCACGAACGAGAGAGAGACAGACAGACAGAGAGAGAGAGTAAATCCGCGCTAAAATATCAAGGTGAAAGTCATCATAGCTTATAGTATAGACTCAGCTCCCAACCCAACTTTGTGAATAGATTAACGCCGATATTTTTTTTTATCGCGCGATAAGAGTCTCACATTAACGCAGCACGTTAACGCCGATAACGGCCCACCACTAGTATAAACCTCCATTGGTTATTAGCTACAGTAGCTCCAGTCCAGAATTCAGACACCTTGACTGATAGATAAATTATGTAAATTTGCATAGAAGATCTCTAAATATTCTTAGTTTTGACATTTTTTTAAAATTATCTATGATCTGTTTAAGGTTGTCTCAAATTATTCCATATCTAACTATAGATTATAGTCTTTATTCATTTCAGTTATAGTCTATATTCATCCTATTTGGGTAATGTGTGTCGTAGCTCATCCAATGTAGATTAGAGACAACGCACAATTAAATAGATATTACACAGAGTGCAGTGGTTCAGTAATTACACAGTTCACAGTCCAGTCCAGTGTAGGTGCCCTAAAAGCTCACACAGTTTAGATTAGGGACAAAACACAATACACAGGCTTAAGATACATGCATAATACACAGTTGCAAAAATAATAGCAAAGTTGTCCATGAAACATTATTGAGTCCAGTGGGTGTGGGTGAGAAAGTGCGAGAAGAGTCATTTCCTATTGACTCTTAGTTCGTTGCCACTAGCTAGGGTGTTGTACAACCTGAGGGACACAGAATCTCCTGAACTGTTCAATCCTGCAGCACTGTAAGGCGAGTTGTCTGCTGCAGCTGCTTCTCTGGCCTGCCAGGATTCCGTGGAGAGGATGATTGTTATTGTCCAGGATGATCTGCACCTTGCTCCGTGTGCATCACTCCACCTCGGTCCCCAGTGAGTCCAATGTCCTGCCAGGCGCTGAGCCAGCCTTTTTCACCATCTTGTCCTGTGTCCTTGTTTTTGCTGTCCTCCCAGCAAACCACTGCATAAAAAAGGGCACTTGCCATGGCTGACAGTAAGAACATGCATAATTTTACTGCAGACCTCATATGTCAAAAAGCCAACTCTGCCTCTTTCAGTAGAGGACATCTCTGTTCAAGGACCTATCCAGCTTGTTGTCCAGATGAACACCTATGTATTTGTAGGTCCACCACCTTAATGCACACTCAACATGTGTTGACGTGCCGACAAAGGGATGTAGCCATACAAAAATGCACCATCTCCTTGACCTTGAAGGTGTTCAGGTGGTTTCAATTCAAGATTCAAACTGTCACATGTATGGTTATAAATGTACAATGTGCAGTGATGTGAACGCGAATGACTCCTGATACTAGAAAAAAATCTTGACAGTGTAAATATAACAGTATATACAAACAATAGACTAAAAGTACCTGAATATTTATAGTGGACAATATATAGTATATGTCCAAATTGAGCAAATGGCCATGTGTTTTAAGTGAATGTGAGGCATGTCCTGGTTGAGGACCCTTCTGACCTACGGATAAAAGCTCCTATTGAGTCTCTCAGTCCTTACCATGTGACTGCGGTTGTCTGAGTGTAGCGGGCAGAACAGATAATTGCTAGGTTGGGAAGAGTCCTTAGTGGTCCGAATTGATTCGAAGGCACGTCTGTCCAGTTGCTGAAGACCTTTATCAGGCCCCTGTACTCCCCTTCCCGTCCATTCCTGATACACATCTTAATAACCCTATCATCAGAGTATTTCTGGATGTAGGAGACTCAAAGTTATAGATCCATATATAAGTTCACTGCTTTTCCAGAGACACAGTTCCTCAGCCTGACGGACTGTGGTCTTTCTGTAGGAAATCTGTGAAACAAATGTATGGGCTTAGATGGTCTTAAATGGACTTGAAAAATCAAAGACATACCCCCTGGTTTATCCAAGATTAGACCCAGTGGAACAAGCAGAGGACAGCATCGTCCACTCGGATGTGTTTTTTGTATTCAAACTGCAGGGGTCCACTGGGTGTTTGATGCTCCACTTTAGGTTCATCAGTTAGACATGATGATTCCCACAGAACCAGGGCCCTCCCCATCTGTAGACTCAAACTGAAGATCTTCTGGTGAGGCTCACACAGTTAGGAAGCACAGTCCTTAAGTAGTCTTGAATGTGTGCAGTCTGGGCCGTCTGCCTTCCCAGGGCACAGCCTCCCCAGCTCCATTTTCACATTATCTGCTGTGAAGGACAGGGGAGGTGTCCAGGTGTGAGGGAGATGTAGCTGCACGGAAGTGTGTACAGACTCGTGGAGGGCATAGAGGAAGATACAGGGAGGGGCTGAAGCTACTGCAAAGACAGGAAACTAGAACTGAAGTGATGGGAGAAGAACAGGTGGCTTTATACAGCCTGGGGCATGACAGACATTACCCAATGTTGCCTGCTTATTCTTATTTTTGTAACCATTCCTACAGATCACTCTATATGTTTCTTCTGTAATCCTCCTTAGCTTGCTTTTATCTCCACTTCAGGTCATGCTGCACATGCTATCTCCATCCTAAAGTGCCTCCTTATTCTGGGTGAGGAGTGCCTTGATGTTACTGGTGTTCCAGAGTTTATTATTGGGCCAACAGCCTACCAACCTACCATTGCTGGTATAACAATGTTCCTACAGAGGTTGATGTAGCCAGTGGTGTAGTCAGCCATTCTGTCAGTATCTGTGTCCATAGTGTTCCCCTGTAACAGCAGTACAATCCAGTCCATCACTCAAAATAGTACCTTAGATACTCGCTGCCCTCTGGTGAACATTTCCTGAATGAACTTGTGGTTGCAACCTGTTTCAGTTCTTAGAGTCTGTAGTAAGACACGGGAAACAGCAGATTAAGATCTTGCCTGCCAAGTGGTTTTAGAGCTACAGCACTGTAAGCTTCCTTGATGTTAGCATACAACAGATCAAGTGTCTTATCTTTGCTGTTCGAATAGTCAGCAAACTGTAAAGCCAGCCAGGTCACGTGACTGTGTCATTATTGAAATTTCCCAATATTGTGAATACCAGTGTTACATGCCAGTGCAGCTGCTGTCAGCTGTGGAAGGTTTACATTAATGGTGAAGGGACGTCCTCAGTGCATAATAACATCTTAGATCAAATTGTGCCAAAAGTTCAGTATCCTGTCAGAGGATCTTCTCCCTCACTGTAATGTGTCCAGGGTTCTCCATCTATTCTTCACAAATCACATCACTTTTTTTCTTTCCACTTGCTCTTGCATCTCTGTCAATAGAGAAGTTGCATAGATCCACAATGGAGTCAGAGATGTTGTCTGACCAGGTCTTAGTAAAAGAGCTGAACAGGAAGGATATCATGATTGTAACTGCTGTTAATGTAAATATTCTATTTTGTATTATTACATGTTACACATACCGTTTACCAAGGTCCAACAAAATAGTCCCACACAGTAAAAAAGTGCAGTTAATTTTGAAGATCCTTTTAGAGGTAGTTCTCTAAAGATAAGTCTTTTGAACATTCTTTTTTTTTTTAACTTAGTTAGAGGAAATGATTCTAGCAGCACATTTAAGCAGCTTGTTGGGTCTTTGCATGTGTGGAAATATATCTAATGATCTCAATACGTAGATAATCTGCACATTCTTAATACTGTGTGTGTTGTAGACCATGTTTAGATAACAAGCCATACTCCAAGATTCAGATCGGAATGTATTACACTGACGGTTCACATTTCTGTGTCTTGACGTGAACAAATCTGTGCTCTGAAATGACTCATGCACAGATCAGTAACAGTAACATGACATGAATGATCCTCATGCGCCATGACTACAACAACAAAGAATGGATCGGCACAGAAATTCACCACAGGGATCATCAGCTCTGATCAGCCCTTTGATGTTCATGATTAGGAGAGAAAGGAAACTAAAGTCTGAATGCTTTAATGCTGCTGTAGCTTTTGCTAACTTGCTGCTTATACACTGCAAACATGGGATGACAACATTATTAAGTGCATATGCAGTAGGAATTCCAATCGAAACATTTGATTGGTGTTGCATGGTCTCAACATATCTGACCTAGGAACACATATGAAAGTGGATCAGATCTCTTTTGGAAAGATCAGCTCTGGGTCACATTGAATCCAATAACTGTGTTTGTGCCACTTCAGAGAACATAGCCATAAAAATACACACATATGCCCATGTATAGTTGGAAAGGCTCCTATGTGCTGTCTCAGAAATGTGATCCCGTGTCTTTGCACATACAGACACATTCCCATGTGTTTGTGTGTGTAGCTGAGGCCCTGTGCTCCATTCATTTCCCTGTAGCAGTCTCTCCAGCACTTTGTTCTCCAGGAAATCTTGTAAGCTGCTTGAAATGGTAATGCTGCTGTGCTCCTCTACGGCTTTTATTTTTATCCTCTTTTTCTTTTCTTTTTTTTTTTTATTTCTCCCTCCATCCACGTTTCTCTCATTCCCTCCCGGCCAACCCAGCACTGATGTGTCTCTGTTGGCGGAAAGAGCCCGGCACAGAGGGGTGGGGGGGGGGTGGGGGAGAAGATAAAGGGAAAGTGCAGGAGAAAGTAAGAGGAAAACCTTTGACCTATTCAGCTCTGTGCTGTTTTGTTTCTCTCCTGAACTGCATGTTAACATCGCTCCCTCTCGTTCAGCATAACACTCTCGGTAGGGAATGAGGGAGGACAGAGGTAAAGAGTGTGAGGAAGAGGAGCAGACCATGATGAATGGCGAAGGGTTGGGATGTCCATAGCAGAAGAGAGTACAGAATATTAATAATCTAATATTAGGTCCAGTTGTACAGAACTCTAGTTATTTTGGGGTTTTTTGTTCATATCAGAATGCTGAAAATGTGAAAAGAAGCTTTTTAACTCTCAATAAATAGTCTGGACAGTCTTGGATGGACAGGGTACTCATATAAGTGGAATGCATTGTTGAGCTTTGATGGCATGTAAAGAACAGCATAGGAAAAAAACGAATAAAAGTGTGATAATATCTGTGTTCAAGCTGAGTAATAAACTGTAACCACGCGAGTTTCTTTGTATCTGTGTTTTATAATGATGAGTCATGTTCCTGTGTTTTTGAAACTTAGTACATCTTAGCCAAAAACACTTCCAACAGCGTCTCCCATATCTGTCCTCCCTTCCTCCATCCATCCCTGCATCCCTTCATCCCTTAGGCTGTTTCAGACACTCACGACACTCCATGTGCATCATTTATGAAGCCAACTTCACTCTGCCGTTTGGGGCTATTTTAATGTTGCATCAAAATCCATCTTCCTGCTGCTGTTTGTAAAAAGGATGTACTGTGTATGTGGGTGGGTGGGTGAGTGGGTGGGTGTGATGGCTTTCAAATCTCTCATTAGCATACTTATCAGAAATGTCACAAAAAATTGGTGCATCTCACAACAATAGAGGAAATACTATGGGTGTGTGTGGATTTGTGCATATGTCTAGCTGGTAGGTAAGTGAGAGATATCCAGGCTTTCTGTTCTGTCTTGTAAGACACAGAGTGCTCTCTGACCCCCCTTCCTTTGATTCAGTGCTCCCCATTAGGATCCATCCATAATTGATCAAAGAAAGAGCTGGTTTAAATTGTTCTTCTCTTCTGCAGTGTCATGGCAGAACGAAAGTTAATGGTCACTACTTGGTAATTCACTCTGTACATGCTTCTCTTTTAGACCGTATGTGTAATTATAGACATTGTTAAATAATAAAGACACCTTACCTCTTTTATAATGCAGGCATTATTAAGCTCCAGCAGGTGGATAATGCTCGTGAACATATGGATAATGTTTCTCAAGGATATCCTGTCTTGTATTTGGGTCTTCAGGCTTCTTAATGTCTTGTTTCTTACCTTTAATTTTCCAGGAACAGTAGTCTTCTCCAGTGAATGGGTTCTTCATCATAAATCTAAAACTCTGACTACAAGTGGCGAGGTTTGTTTTGTTCAAGGGTGCATTCTTTGCCATTCAAGTCCTGCTGTTTATTGTCCAGTTTTGACAATCACAAAGAACCAGAGAAAAGGCTGTGATCTTTCTTGTAGAGACATGCAGACTCGGTTACTGTATTCATTCATTAAAGGAAGGATTTGACATAAAACCTAATGGACACACTTTTCTACCTTTTTAGTTGATCAACCAAAACATGCATGTTTAGTGTATAACTGGAGCTTTGAGAGTAAATCCGCTAACAGCAGCCATTAGTCACCCAAATCTTGTTCATAAATGCATTCCCAGAATCTCTCATCCCAATCAGACTACATCCAGCTTTTCATTCAGGTGGTGCAAACGTGTGGATATGGTGTGGAAACAGTGTGACATGCTGTGAGCTATAAAAATGAACAAAACATTCCCGCTACAGACATTCATTATGCATTACACTAGGGCTGGAGAGGACTGATCTCGGATCAGATTCCTCCATATTTATGATGGTTGTCATACTTCTGTATCAGCACTCCTGCTCCTGAGGTGGTTTATGAAAACAGACCTTGTTGTCTGAAAATGCTGCCTGCAGTATTTAGCTGCACAAAGTTGGGTTTATTTTTATAGCTCACAGAAAGTCCTAAGCCACATCCTCAAGTCTCTGTTGACTTCATTTAGAGCTTGCTTTATGGAAAAGATTTAGGTTACTGTTGGTGTCTAGTGTTTGTTAGCAGCATTAGCTTTGCCAAACATGCCTTGGCTGATCAATTACATCTTGAGCAGGTGGAAGATTTTTGCTGAATCGTTCTTTTAATTACTCTTAACTACTCTGAAACAATTATACTACATAAATGAATGTCACTGTTTAAGGGGATACGTCCACATTTCAAGAAGTACAAGTAGATTTGCTTATGTTAAGCCTCAGCTTTAGCCTTCCTGCTGCTGAACCTACTGTCCTGCTAGGCATTTGGGTTTCTATAGCTGTCTCTTTGCTTTAGTGTTTGAGTGAATATTGCCACTGTTTGTTTAAGTCTCCTGTAACGCTCTCATATGCCCAGTTAAGTCTCTGCTGATTTGGCATCGAACAAAATGGAAATGCCTCTTTATGAGCCAGGCGCCTGCTCTTTTGCCCAAAGAGACAAAAAAACTAGGGATG
>JBBPDE010000128.1:6614608-6634554 GCA_037974605.1 Nannopetersius ansorgii
AAGGAAACCTGCAGTTGGTCATTTTCACAGAAGATGGAGCACAGATTTGCTTTCTTTGCTTTTTTCCCACAGTTCTTTAATTCCCTTTCTCTGTTGCTGTTAAAGAAGACTTGTACCAGGTTCGTAACATTGTGTGTGTTTGTGCGTGCGTGCGTGCGTGTGTGAGAATTACTGTATGTGCAGATAGAGTACAATAAAAGTATCAAAATATTTGTTTGGGGAAAAAGCAGTTGATATATTGTGAGCTGGTGAGGAAAAACAGGTTTGGTCCTAGATATCTCCTCTATGCTTCCAGCTTTTGCTCAGATTTATATCATTTATTTAGCAGCTCCTAACTTCATTTGATAAAGTACTGACTGAGTAAAACCAGGTTTCTGATAGTTACTATACTGGACTTCCATACTGAGATACTGCTCATAAAGTCACTGTTTAATGTGAGATGTTCTTTGTAATTATTGTTTATTCATTTTATTTTGTCTATTTAGAATGACTCTTCAGATAGCCCAAGAACAAACTCGCACTGACACACACACTTCAGACTCATGCACACACACCTCTGTGTTCTGTACAAATGCTTTGCGAGGTTGCAGTTTGTTCCACTTGCTCAGCGTGTTGGAAGGACAATATTGGGGGAGGTAAATAGATGGGTTTTTCTGCCCCTGGGCTGAAGTGGAAACTAGAAGAGAAACTTCCTCTGCATGTAAATTGGACGATGTTCATTAATGATTTGGTGGCTGGGAGGAGAGCATGGGCTTGTTTGGTTGCAGACCAACAAAATCAACACACCTTCAAAAGCGTTTCATTTAGGGGGGAAAAAGTGTGTACGATCAAAGGCTCTGAAAGCGGCCGCTAAAGGAAAAGAAAAAAGCCAGAAGTGTGACTAACTCACTAGCTCCCTGCAGGACGTCTCCTTTCTCCAGGACACAGAGCAAAATGAGAACGTGTTGTGGGCAGAGATGGAATGCTAATGGAATTTTCCTATTGACTAAACATTATCATGACAAATGCTTCATATCAGTAATTGTATTTTCACATAAAATGCTCATATTTGAAATGAATACTCTTCTTGAGGCTGTATCCAGTTTTATTCATGGATTGGGAAAAAAGAGCAATTTGAATTCATTCAAATAATAACGAAACCAATAATGCAGCATTATTATACCAATAGTGGAGGTTTGTACTTTTTTTTTTTTTGTCTCTGACCCAATACTGGTATGGTGCTCACACTTCTCTTTTGAGACACTTTCACATGGCTTTGCAACAGCCATTTATTCAGGGTCTTTTTTAAAGTCAAAGTCTGCTTAAATAACGGAATAGTTACAGCAAAATCACTAAGATGGTTTGAAACTTTTTTTTTAGAGAATTGTTCTCAGAGGTTATGATGAGAACCGTAAGGTATGTAATGCCTCCATCACCGTGATGTATTTTATAAAATGGATAGGAGTACACTGCCTGAGTGTCAGAGATGCTGTTTTAGAATAAATTCAGTCTTACAGGATAAGCTAATGAAGAGTTAAACAAGAGTTTGTTTGTTTTTTAATCAGTGGAATGCTCCTTTAAAATAGCTTCTCTAATTTTGTTTTTTTTCTGAATCATAACTACTTGCACTGTGAGCAGTGAAAAGAAGTATGATATTAATAAACATGGAAACATGAAAAAGGCATTATAGTGCTTTGGGGCAGTGACATTTCTATCTGTAATCTTTTTTGATCTATAAATATGGCCACTCTCCTTTACAGGACCAGTGAGTCAGAACATGAGCAGCAGGTTCGCTGCCCATTATGTGATGAATATCAGTATATCGTTTCAACTCACCTTTTTCATTTCTGGTAAAGAGGCTGTAGAGAGCACTGTGGATCACTAGAGACAGATGGCAGACTCCAACCCCACATTTTACCAATCACAGTGGCCACAGAGGCCAGTGGTAGGCCAGCATTTGTGCCTGTAGTACTGCTCTCTGCGCTATCGCCGCCCTGCCATTCTCCTCCACTCTGCAGTGGAGAATCGTGGAGTGGCAGCCCTCCTACAGCTGGAGCGATGGGTCGAGATAGAGAGAGCTTGTTTGTGTATGTGTAGCTTCTTTGTGTTGTTGTGTGTGTGTGTGTGTGTGTGTGTGTTTTATTGAGTGCATAATCTGCTCGGAGTGTGCTTGTTGAATGTCAAGTTCCTGCTCTGAGCTCCACAGCATCTCCATGGCAGTAAATTAGCGGTGGGATGGAGTGGTGGAAGGGAAGAGAGGGGGATGTGGGAAAGCACTTCAGCCTGATTAAAGTGGCCTCTGTTTCGCAGAAAGGATGAGGGTGTGCATTCTGACCCATCTCTCAGATCCTTTACCATATGGAACGACTCTTTATGATCTTGAAGAGGGTCACTGGATGTGTATTGGTTTGCGGAGGCTAAAAATATCTTTCCCCGAGGTCCGCAACTGATATGTATCGACTTGTTTGATTCATTGGCTGAGCAAACCTTTGTGTCTTCTGTAGTTTCCTTTCACCTTGCCCCAACAAAGCAACGCTACTGTATATTCTTTTATGGTGCAACAAAACATCAGAAGCCACATGATCATTATGGCTTCTTTTGTTTAAAGTCAACAATGTTTGGGTTTTTTTTTTTCCATAATTGATTTGTCTCGAGTCTGTCAACAAAATGTTGCCCTAGTTTACTTATTGGTCCCATTGGGATTTCCAGTTATGTAACAGATAAAGCAGGTTATTCAGTGTCTTAATACTTAGGGAGTGGTCATTTCTGCAAACCATAAAAATTCAAGCCCAAGCTCAAGGCAACTGGATATCACAGAGGCCTTTTAGAAATATGACATTACTACATTATAAATAGGGCTACAGTAGCTTAAAATATTTAGTCATGATTAATCTCATGTTTGCCATAGTTAACTCACGATTAATCGCACCTTTAAGTCTGCCCTAAACACACTCTTTATAATACTCTTATCAATGTAGGAGTAGACAAATATGTTTGCTTTGTGCAGATTTATGTTTATTTATGATGGTCAATACTGTCAACAACATTTTTTCAAAAACTAATCTTATATATATATACATACATATATACATATACTTATTAATGCAGGAAAACAATTACAATATTAATCATGATTAATCACACAGTTTTATGCGATTAATCACATTATATGCAAAATTAAATAATAAATACAAAACCAGTGTATTGCGTGCCTTTCATTTTTAAAGTTCTGCCCTAATTATTACAAAATTATTACATCTTTTCTGTAATCCACAAAAAGTGTAATCCATGACCAAAGCAACTGAATAGCATAGAGATCTGCATTGTCTCCTGATTGCAGTTACTTGAGCTGATATCAGATATTTAATATGATTTGCCTGATGCTCTTATCCAGAGAGACTTACAGTCATTAGTTACGGGGACAGTCCCCCTGTTTTACATCACAGCTCCATAAGGGTGGCTGTAAAACAGCAATACCACTTTAAGCAGGCAAATCTGCAAAGCAGCTGACTTTGACTTCAAAACAAACATTTCTTAGTATTTGTCATCTCACATGTAGTGATAACAGTACAGGCAAATCTCAGTGTGGTCAGATTAGTCAAACTTGTAAAAGTCCTTATTTATCTTAAGCAGAAGCTGGTTCTCAAAGCTTCCTGCTGACGGTCTGGCAGTGTTACAGTGTACAGACGTAACATAACACTACTGGTGATTTCTGATAGGCTGTCATCTGCTAAAAAAAAAACAATCAGGTTTTAGAAAAGTGAGACTATAACACCTACTTTCAGAACTGAAGGCAACGAGCAGAGAGAACCTCAACAGAAATGTAGTGAAGTGAAAGTTATAAGTTTCCAAAAAAAAAGATTACTCAGTTGAAGTACAGAAAACTGTACTTAAATACAATACTCAAGTAAATGTACTTTGTTACCATTCACCTCTGTACATTTGTCACAATTAAAATGATTTAAATGACTTGTTTGAAATAATAAAAAAATAACCAAAAATAGTGATAAAGATACACCAGAACAACAAATGTTCTAAATTTGTCTGATGTTGAAACAGCTTTAGAGGGGCTCTTATGGGTTTAGAGGGGCTCTTATGTGCTTGCCCTTTTGGGTCTGCATGAAGGGCAGTGGTATGACTCACTACTCACTGCTGGCAGTGACTCAGCTGGGTTCTGAATTCAAAACCTTCTAATAGGAAGGCAGGTGATACATACTGCTGGTAATCATCCGCTGATATTTCCAAGCTTGCTACAGGTCTTCTATCACATATTGTTAATTATCACAGATGTATCTGCCGTTGGAAGTTATGTACCTATTAGACTGTTCAAACTCTTTTATTGCACGTTGTAGTTTTTATTTTACAAGGCTATTGCATGTGCGTCAGGTGGCAGAACTACTTTTATCTGCATTTACCACCCAGCTCTTAAGAATGACAACAAAAATGTATGTAAAACATGACAAACATAATATCAGGGCTTATTAGTTCTTTGTCTAAAGCTGGGCCCACTTGACCACCCCTTTCTTTGTCTCTCTCTCCTTCCATTCTCTCTCTCTCTCTCTCTCTCTCTCCTTCCATTCTCTCTCTCTCTCTCTCTCTCTCTCTCTCTCTCTCTCTCTCTCTCTCTCAGTCTCTCTAATTCTCTCTAATTCTCTCTCTCTCTCTCGATCTCTCTGCACTGCATGGAGCAGTAGTTCAGGGGGAAAAGAGCTGTTGCCATGCGCTGTAATTAAATGTCCTCTCCTTTTCTCACTCCCCTGTCCCTTTCTCACCACCCTCCTCTATCTCTTTATATCTAATAACATTCCCACTCCTGCTGAATTAGAAGTTCCTTTTGTTCCTCTGTCTCTAAGTAGCCGTCAGGCGCTATTCAGACTGCCTGGCACCAGAGTTGCTTGCAGAGAGGCACCTCTGAGTCTGTTTGTGCTGAAATAATTACACGGGTAATATCCCTTTGTGTTGTGCTGTTGGGCCCTGATCTGTGGCTAAATCATTCAGAAAATAAAAGAAAAAGAAAGCGAGACAGAGAGAGTCCTCTGTGTCTTGTGAGAGGAATAAACGTTATTGGATTCCTCTCAGCGTTTCTTCTAGCTGCTCTTGTTATCAGGGGCGATGACACAGCTCATTGATTGTTCCATGTTTTTGATTTTATGTCACGCGTTCCTAAAGTGCTCACTACAGTACATAATAACAGGCCAATAAGAGCAATAGGGTTTGGCTTCATCTACTTGTAATCGACTTCTCCCGAGAAAGATCAATGACCGTAGACCCAATATGAAGAAAGTCTACAGAGACATATTTTATAAAGATGGGCTTGCTTTCTTCATTTTTGTCTACAGGAGATGTTAGGAATGTCTGGCTGTAATCTTATTTAACTCTGCCAAAATGAAAGTATTTTCTCACAGTCTCCCAAGCTACTGTAATGTAATGTACAGTTTCGGTCTTTATTGCTGTTCTTTGCAGAGTCTCCAGGCCAGGACTTCGTAACTCTGGACTACCGGTTGCGCTACTACCCCAGCATCACGTATGCTGTCATAGGCAGCGCTGTCATCTTCGTCCTGGTGGTGGCGCTGTTGGCACTGGTCCTGCACCACCAGCGGAAGCGCAGTGTTCTGTTGCCCCGTGGGGTCCGTGGGGGTCCACACCACCATCACCACCACCAGCCCCTTCTGCTGTCTAGGCTGGTGATTGTCGACAGGGGTCACGTCCACACAACCGGCAGCGGCATCTCGCCCCCATCCTCCTCTCCGTCAGGACAGTTTAGCTCAGCGCACAGCCTGCAGCTGCTCTCCAGCGCCCTCTACCACAGAGGAGCTCCACTGGACTCCCCACCTTCATACTCTCAGGCCGTGCTGGATGTCAGGTAAGACACCTTCTGACGCCACATGATCACACAGCTTTTATATATAACAGGTCCTTTGAACTCTAAGCGCATTATTCAGTTGTTAACCCTAAAGTCAACCTGAATTCAAAATATGCTGTTTAATCTTGGTATGTTATAATCCTGGTCATATCAGGCATGATTCATTACCTACTTAAGACTAAATTCTTCCATCAAAATGTATTCCTGTTTCTAAAATGTTCTATTTTTGCTGATGTCATCATGTACCGGCAAGAGGAAAACTCTAATAGGTTACATCTCCTCCGTTCTCACTAGTCCTACCTGCACACAGGCATAGCTCGGACAGCTTTCCTGATACTCTGACTGTGGAAAAATGTCAGGAAATCCATGATTCTTAAATATTTCTGTATAATATTACACTGGAAATATTGACAGTTTGTCCATCATCATTCTCATTTTGTTACTATGCAAATACATATAAATGATATTTAATTTTGGTAGCCAGAGGCTTTTAGAAAAGTGTGCTAATTTAAGAAAAAATACAGCAAAAGATACGACTCTCATTTTGCTACCGTTTCTTCTGTTTTTTATTTTATGGTGTTATGAGTGATTTGGCTAGACTTACTCACCTTTACAGAACTAAACAGGTTGATCAATATCGTCCAGCACTGTTTTATCACGTTTTTGTATCTCCTTAATGTGTCTTCTGTCCCTACAGTCGACCACCATGGTTTAATCTCCCACCTCCCCCGTACCCTCCTGATGGTGAAGCCCTGCATGAGAGAGAGCCTCCAATTTATGAAGCCTCCACAGAAGAGCCAGAGTCATCACAGGCCTGGAGCGGCAGCCCCAGCCTCAGAGATGAAGCAGGACAGCCTCGGAGCAGCAGCTCCACTGAGTCTCAGCAGAAGTAGCCCGCTGATGAGAGGATGTGTGTGTACATAGGACAAACAAACCTGTAGGCTACTGAACCTGTGGAGAGCTATATGAGACATGTCTCACAGCATAGGAACGATGAGTTCTGTGGAGTCTCAATCAAACTTTCTTCAGTAATGGAGTTCCAGGAAAGGACCCTCCAAGCACTTGGTCCGACGGTTTCCTCTGTCTGTGCTGGTGGAAGTCGCCATCTTCTGGAGAACATGCAACATGGCAGCCCATGAACATACATGAGGAATAAGAAACTGTGAGGATGCACAGTGTACAGAGCTCATGACTGGTCCAGAGTACGGAGAAGGCTTCTTCAAGCTTCTGTGACATACCCTGGAGGAGGAGGGTACACTACAGGACTGCTTTAGACACTACATCAGAATGATGTAGATAACAAACAGTGGTGAATTCAGAATAGCACTCAAGTATTTAATGAGCCCTGATCTACAGGCTCAAAGCAATCAAGTCCAGTCTAAATCATGGACAGTATTCACTATTAGTTTTCTTTTTTTTTTTACCCCATGCTTTTGAATACTCCTACAATCACTATGCAATGTGAATGCATAAAACTGAAGACTTGTGAGGATATTTATATACACACAAATGTCAGAGATGGTCTCATTCCCATGAGTAAAGCACTTGCTAAATAATGCTGTTTTATTAACCTTTTTTTGGTCAAACTACATACACAGTAAGCTCAGTGTGAACCCGCTGCTTTATTGGGGCCATGTTTCCTAAGACTGGAATGATCTTATATTATAAAGCTATAATAGTATCATAGTTTCTTGTTAATTATTCTGTATTTCCTCCAGCTTTTGTCTGAAATGAAAGTCGTTTTCTGTTCATTTTGTTCATTAAGCAAATATTATTGAATCAGATCATTTTGATCTTATAGTAAACCTCACTCTGATTAACCTTCTGCATGCTGTAAGAATAGAGAGACATTTGGAGCGTGCTGTATTTAATGGTCAGTAGTAAAAGCCATAGTGCCTTACACTCAAACACCTTTGGAATGGTAGAAACAATCATTAATGAAACGTACAAACACTTCAGTTATCCTCTTTTTTCCCCACTTGGTCACTGATCTTTTTGTATTTGACAATCAGTGCAGCTGGGTCCATTTTAGCATGACTGTTTCTAATACAAAATTACACTGTGTAAAAGTTTATACAAAATAAATCAAATTAGTTCACTGTCCGACTAATTTGACGTAGCCCCAAAATACATTAAAGTAGAAAGAGCTGCTGGCCATATTGATCTCTCATGGTTTTGTACTGCATTATATAACAATCGTCTGCTTTTTAACAGTAGTGAGTCTGATTTTACATTGTCAGACTTACAAACCGTACCAAGGTTTCAGGTTAAAACTTGACTCTCTCTGTTGAACTAAACTGCCCTTTGTAAAATGCGAATTATCAAAGATTATTATTTCTTTTCTTTTTTTTTTCTCCAAATGTCTATACTTGTGTGAAGGATCAATGCTCTTTAAATGCTATCACCTATTTTCTATCTCTTCTTGTTTTGAGGTTTCTGAAAACAAAAAGCTTGGGAGGTGGAGGGCATGGTAGCTATTCAAAATGTTCTCAAAAACAAATATTGTGAATAGTATGTTAAACTGGAACGTTATGTACAAGCAAAGTATTACTTTCTTACATAGGTCTTTCTGTTTACACCTGGCCATTAAAAGAAGTGCTCCAATGAGGAATTAGCAATGTTACATTAGAAATGTAGAAATTTTTACCAAAGCAAAAATCATATTGTTATATGGAATCAAGTTTCAAAATAAAAACTACTGCTCAAGTTATCACTGTACAGTGTCTCTGCTGAGCCTTTCCTTGCTGTTTGCAAAGAAAAGAATTGTGTTTAAAAAAAAGCCAACTTCATTTGAATTCTTTCACACTTTACTTTCTTTTTGCCTGCACTTACAGCAAGAAATCCATAAATAACTATAACTACATTTGAACAAATATATTACCTCATTACTTCAAAGAAAAAAAAAAGGTACAATTAAAACTTTTCACAGCATTAAAAAAAGAAAGGGGCATTGTACATCATCTTAAACACGCCTAGACTGGCTCCTTCTTATTTTAACACAATTTAGAATCTGCAATCAAGGTTTTTTTTTCCCCAGTCTTCACTATAATGAACTGTGTATGTCAGTTGATCACCAGTCACTGACAACAGGATGTTTTATTTTTTTTTTGTGCTGGGAAGCGCCCACTTACAGGCTTGCTTCTCTGTGGCAAGAACACACTGTAAACATTTCACTGTAATTAGTGTGCTGCTGTCCAGTACAATAACTTTCGTGCAGCATCTCAAGTAAGTGCTCCTGTACAACGTCAGTGAGTGAAATAGCACAAAAATACTGTGGCACTTTCAGACTTTAGGTTTGCAGGTCCAAACTCTGTTCTCTTGAGCTGCAATGAGCAATAGCGGCTTGGGGCTACGCATAAAAGCTAAAGAAAGAGAGGACTTGTTCAGATTAGAACACATGGGTCATTGGCTGCTGTTTGGTCAGAGAAATATAATGGCCTAGCGCTCAGCATGTCACTGGTGGCACAAGAAGGATCAACCACTAGCAGAGAGCAGGATACTCCCTTTAAAGTGGCGCTCATTCTTGCTGTCTTTCTTGCTTTCATTCATTCCTATGCATGCCTGCCTTACTGACCAGCTTTTTTTTTCCCAAACATTTTTTTCTCCCATTAAAATCTTTAAAATATTAAAATGGCAAGTTTTGTAATTATAGTAAAATAGTAAAACAATAATAAAATCATACAAAAAACTCTGTTTTCACAATATTTACATCCAATTTTGAAGCAATATTTCAATTTAAAACAACTTCCATCAGTAATTAACTTTATGACTTTCCCTTTTAAAGTCATTCTGTCCCACAGTTTACTAGCAGAGGGTTAACAGTTCAGTTTTAAGTGCATCGTGAGTACTGGGTGGAAGAAGGATGAGAACGGTGTGGTCCTTGAGGAGTTCTGCTGCTGCTCCCATGTCACTGATTGGCTGTTTCTGTTGCTCCGTCCTTGGGTCTCAAGTTTAAGCTTCAGGGAAGTTCAGGGATCTTACGGCAGGGAAGTGATCAGCTATGTCTTTCTTTTTGGGGGGGTTCTGCGTGGTCTGGCTGTAAAAACTCTAGATTAAGTTACTACAGACTTCTCCATGGTTGCCACTGTTTCACACAGCAGTTGGTGTCTCTCTTCATGTTCTTATATCTGTATACAGCTCTGGTTCCCACTTGCAGCCTGTGTGACTGCAAACAAATCTTCTTCAGCTGCACCAATCAGAAGACCAGGTACACCATCTTCATCCCATCCTCCTCTTCATCCTCATCAATCAGTGCAGCACTCTTGCCCCCAGTTCTCTTGGAGCTGGGTGCTGGTTGCCCAATTCAGTCAGTAGGGTGAGTGGGGTCACCTTGGGGGTGGTCCTTTATAGTGGCCCCTGTGCAAGTGTGATGCTGGTAAGGCCAAACACTTTCTGAAGTGCTCCAGTTCAGCCTGCATGCGCTCCCGCTCCAGCGCCAGCCTCTGCCTCTGCACCAACAGCTCCTGGTGAACAAGGGAGGGGAAGAAAAAGGTCAGTGGAAAAGAAGGCTACCAAGTACATAACACTGTACATATGTACAAACACCCAGCATCAGGACTACACACAAAAGGAAACAAGGATCAAAACAGGTACATCCCAATTTGAACCGTTACAATGAGTATCTGCCGATTCCATCAGACTGATGACAACATTCTTCAAAATTACTATTACTATCCTAATTACAGTCAAAACTGGCACTTCAGTTTTCATTTGGTTTTAATTTTTCAATTTAACACAGTTCCTGACTGCAGACATCAAGACCCAAGAATAGCTCTGGATGATTTCTGAAACAGTGCTGTACACAGCAATGGAGTAAAACAGCCTAAAAATACAGGAATTTGGGTTTAAATGCAGTCAAGATTCTTAAAACATGGCTTGATTGTCTTTTACACTGGATCAGGCATTCCTAATTTTAATATACACTATTAAGATTTTCACTGGGAGAGAAAGAAAAGACTCAAAAGTGAGATTCTTACCCCCATACTGATAGAGAGTTGATCAGCAGTCACACTCAGATGATAGTGTTTAGACTCCAGCCTCCTGCATTCACTCTTTAGGACTTCGCTCTCTACACTTCTCTCTGAGAACACACACAGTGTGATTTGTCAGTACAGAAGTTGTCTTGAAGCAAAAGCAAACAGAAAATTTGACTGGCAGCCTGAGAGCAGGACTCACCTTCTAGGTACTCGTGATATGCTTCATATATGCCCTCAATACCCTTCCATTTAGGGCTATAGCACTCCTCTTCATCATCCTCCTCTTCCTCACTTGAGTCTTCTTCGGCTGACTGCTCATCACTCAACACTGAGGACTCCTGACGGGCTGGTGGGTGGCAGGAATGGCCATTGGTGTAAGGATAAGGCAATCTGTTCAGTGCCCCCTGGTGGCCCACAGGGTTATAATGCATTGAGTTGTTAATCTTGTGGTTTGGCTCTGCGACTCCTGTGACACCTCCTAGTGAAACAACAAACAATGCTGATCAGATACACATAAGTAGCATTAAAGCTGAGATCACAGAGAAAAATGTTAAATGATGTTAATTAGAATGATTCTTATTCAGGAGGATCGATCAACATCTCTCATTTTCTGAATCATTTTACACATGCATTTTAATGGAGATACCGTATGTAATAAAATGAGTGGGTGATATATCACATTTACATGCATTTTCCATATTGCACTGTTCTGAATTAAATTGAACAGGACCAACTCCTTTTTGTGCTCTTTTTGGAATAAAAACTTACAGTCAATCAGTGTTCTTTATGTACGACAACATCCATGAGATTCTCAGTTCTCAGGACCATTCTCAGTACAGAAGCAACACAATCTCACCTATTTGTACCCCATATGTACACTTATGGCATTTTGGGTACACTTATAATAACCACTTTATCAGATTCATCTACCACATATCAGTGCACAAGTGAAATGTATTGTACATGTTTTACTTGTAGAGTCCCCCACCTTTGTGTTTCTGCTGGGTTTTCTGTGTGGACTGCAGCACAGACTGGTGGAACTGCTGGGCAAACTCCTCAGCACTAAGGCTCTCCCAGTACTGTGGTTTACCACTCAGGCCATTCAGCCCAACAGCATGTTCCTTCAGCGGGATGAGAGGGGGCCTGGGACTGGCTTGCAGGCTGGGGGGCCTCCTGATAGGGTGAACCTCTCCAAAGCGCACATGGTCCTGTGGAAGAGGGGCCAGTGGAGGAGGATCCTGAAGACGAGGAGGGTCAGCTTGGGGCCTACAGAGGTCCGGATGACTGTTACTGTGGAGGTGCCTGTGAGAACCTGGAGGGGTGGGGCTGCGAGAATGTGGGCGGGGTACTTCATTAGACTGGCAGGCTGTGGAGGGTACTGTAGGCTCTGTAAATAAAAAAAAGACACATCCGTGTTTACAGACGATTTTAACAAGACTTCAAAGGAATGAAAGATAACAATCAAGACTGTTTGTAGCTCCTACCAGAGGCAGCAGTGGATGGGCTGGAACAGGGTGTGTTTGTTGCATATCGGAGCGTGTCAAGAGTCACAGTTTTCTTTTTGATGCCATCTAGCAGACTCACTACTTTTTCTTTTTCTGGAGTGAAAACAGGAACACTAACTGTTATTGTGCGAACAAGAAACAATCAACAACAAGGAATTCAATAGAAATATCTGCATATTAAAACATGATACCACTTTTTTATGTCTGATACCGATGACAATATTGTAAATTTGGATATCTGCCGATATGATACAAAACCGATACAAGCTGAATCTTTTTTTAAACAGAAAACAAAAAATAATGCTTTGAAAAAATGTCCAGGGAACCTTTACATGAATACAGAAATCATAACTGTGATATAATAAGGGAGAAACATTGCGAGAACATAGTACATAGTATAGTAGAACATAGTATAGTAAGATGTCCCCTTTGGGGTGCCTTTGTAAAAACAGCTTAACAAATTTAGATGTGTCATTTTTTCATAATTTTTTTTCTCCCAATTTTCACACATTTAGAGCTAAAAAAACTAAATGTCACACTTTTACAAATGGCGAGATATGCTAATTGGCCACACCCCGTGATTATAACTGGCTGTTACTTAGCAGGGGGTTGGACTGCGTGCTGTGATATCCCCTCACCAACATGGAGGATTTGCCTTAAATGATCTTAAAAGTAAATGATAAATATGAAAAATATATCTCACACTCTAAATGTGAAACTTCACAGTTAGATAGGGCTCGGTGACCCCTTTCCAACGACCCCTCGTTGACCATAACATCGCCCGGAGATCCGGAGTTATTAGTCAAAAACTTCACTTTGAACAAAAGAAATGGGACACCCGGGCGAGGTGAACGATACAACTCCGGATCTCTAGAGGCTACTATGGCAAACGAGGGATCTTTGGAAAGGTCTAATTGAGCCCTATATAACTGTGAAGTTTCACAGAGATTGATGTTTGCCCCGCCTAGAAAAGCCGCAAGCACGTTCCGTGGGGGATTCCGTGGGGCAGGTGTCCCAATACATTTGGCAGTCTTTTATTTTTTCTTTGAGTCTCAAGTAACTCCAAACTGATGACATTTTGGCAAGTCTCATACACAACAAAAACGCTTCACATGATGCATCTTCTCGCGTTATGCACGTCAATGTAACTTGTGTTTTTGGGGTCGTACAAAAACTGGCTACTGCAGCAGAAAGCACTGTCAAATCTGCACCTACGCAGAACAGCATAGGTTTTCTTCCATCTGCCTTATTGTTCTAACTATCTGCTCATGTTCAGTGTTTCTTCCGAGATGGTTCACACTCCTGTTTGTAGGCGTCAGCTGTTTATGATAAGGGCAAACAATGGCCAAATGCATATGTTGGCTTTGGCTGTTCCGATTATGGTTGGATGGCCACATACAGAACCAAACAGAGCTCAGAAGGTGGTGTTCACATACCACTTGTGAGAAAAAAATATATATATAAATTTACACACACACACACACACACACACACATACATATATATATTTGCAGCACTACTGATAACCTGGATATAAAAAGAGGGTACAAACCTATTCTTTGCTCTTGGCTGACATGGTTGAGGTTAAACATATGGAGGAACTGCTTCTTGTCCTCCAGTTCAGGCACACTGTCCATGTCCTCTGGGCTGTAGCGGGTGGTCAGGCTGGGGGTAGGGGCTGGGGGTGTCTGCCGTCTGCCCTGTGCAGACCCAGGTGAGGGGCTACGCTCCTTCATCATCCTCCTCCTCTTCCTCCGCTTTCTCTCCAACAGTTCATCACGGCAGGAGAGAGTGGTCAGACCAACCACACTCAGGAAGTCTAGTTTCTGCAGAGAGAGAGACAGAGAGAATGATCAGTTATGCAGTTATGCCCACAAAAACTGTAGGCAGCAGTGAGAGGAGATCTAGAGAGAGAGAGATATATATGAGGGGGCGAGTTTGCTTCTTTACAGTCTAAATTTCAAGCAAAGAATTTTGCCATAATGCCATACTACAATCATCATAGTGTGTCTCATTAATCAGGTTTGCTCTGTATTGTTACAAAAGTTTATAGTACTAAACTGAAAGGAAGACAGTACCTCTTTAGACTGGTCCAGTTTGAGAGGGGGCTGCTCAGCCACTCTCCTCAGATGAGCTCTCACCTCTTCTTCATCACTCTCATCGTACGAGTCATCCAGCTCATAGTAATAACCTGAAACACACAGGCAAAATAAAACATAATACATGTGTACAACTGCAAAAAAGTTAATAATGTTAATATTAGCTTGTACAAATCTTTTTTTCCTAGAGTAATTTTATTTTATTGTGTGCTCAGAGGTTAGAATTCGTTGACAAACAGAAGCAAATACAGCAAAGACTCACACATTGTAATTATGTAATTAACTTTTTAATTTAAATAATTAAATAAAAAAATAAATAATAATAGCAACATCTATCTCTACTTCAGTACAGGAACAATAGATATTATCTATAAAGACTGATGCACTGCTTTTTAGTGGCTTCATCGTGATTTCTATTGGAGTTTATAAAAATTTGCCGAAAGATTTTTTGTGAAATCAATAAAAAATAATGTTGGATGAAAACACGTAAGCGATTCACTTCTCATATGACATAAAATGGTTACCAACATGTTATATCATAATAACATTGTTTGTATCACACTGCACTAACGCCTACCCTTCTCTCTGGCCTCCCTGCGTCTCTTCTCTTCCAGGTCCAGCTTGCTGAGGAGTCTGCGGTGCTGCTGTAAGGCCTGGTCGTACACCATCATGGGTTCTACAGCCCGGACAGATCCCTGAGGAAAGGCCCTGATGGGAGAGGCTGCTCTCTTGGAGCCCCTGAGCTCTGCGTAGGGGCCTGGTAGGGCCAGAGAGACCCTCTGCTGGGCCAGCATACTCTGAGTTGACTTCTCCAGGTCTGCAAGAAAGGCGCTGTGCTCTAGAAGACCATGTGCTCTCGGTGGTGGAACCCGGTCTGGACACTCCAACCTCTTGACTGCTTCTTCACTCCGGTCCGATTTAGTCAGCCCTGGTGGAGGACGGCTCGGAGGTAATGGAGGTTCATATGCTCTACGTGTATGTGACGGCGAATCGATGAGGGAGACGGGGTTCCAGAGGGTGGTTGGAGGGTTAGCAGGGTGGTCCTGAGGGGGCGGTTTGGGCGAAATGAGAGGAGGTGGTGCCCCCAAATGGTGAGGTAGGTCTCTGGCATTCATGTCCTGGTGGTGTAGGTTAGACCTACAAACAGAGGTGGACAGAGCATTCTAAATCCATACTGAAGTAAAAGTATGATTGTTTTAAATTAAGCCACAGGCTGTTGTACAAGACCATCTACTCATCTCAAGACAAAGCGATATAAAAGTTCACAAGAAGATTAGATTGTAGATAGCGTAGATTATTTAACAGATTACACAAATCAACAAAAAAACATCATCTTAAACCACATCACACTTTTCTAAACCAGTTTTTCATGCAGATTTCAGGTCTGATTTCGACTTTTTAAATTATGAGTAACATTAGATTTGCAATGAACTTGCATGTGGTTTTTATGGCAGGCACCAATCAAGTAACTGTGTCAATATTTTCAGTGCGAAGTCATGGATATAATGATCAGTGTCAGTCAGCTACCACTGAAACGCTTAGCATATGAATACTGTACTCTAATTATACCAACTATCATGCAATATAGTTCATCACAGAAACTGTATGTGCTAGGGAAAAACTAAACACAGATCTGAAATCAGCATGAAAAACACAAAAAAAACCAACTTATCTGTGATGATTCTGATATGTTGACCTGTGTTATTGAATGGACTGCAAATATTTGCAAAGTTGCTTTATTTTTTTTATATATATATTTTCCAGTGATCAGTACTGATAGAGATATTATAGTTGCATGCGTATCTCATCTACATGTGTTTAGAGTCTCTGTTGTAGCCTCCTCATGTTTTACTGTGCCAGCAAAATAAATTACATAGCAGGAACAGCTTGTTGAAGTTTTTTAGGATAATATTTTCCCAATTGTGATCAAAACCACTTAACTGAGTCAATGTAACTAGCTAAACCATGCTGTGCTGGTCAATATGCCCACAAGAGGGCAGTGTTCTACAACATATATTCCAACGAAACGCAAGTAGACTGGATTCTCTCTCAAGGAGCATTTATTATTCCAATTTCATTTTGGCCTCCAGCTACTCACAACCCCAGACTGACCTAGAGACTCGGTGTGATTCAGAACAGAAATGCCTGGATTACACACAACAATCCCCACTGGATTACCTCAAAGCTACGGCCAGATTAAGGACCTAATTAGTACCATGGAAATAAAAAGCCAGAATCATGACCGGGGTTAATATTCAGAGCGTGCCAGGCAGCCGGGGCCAAACGTTTGCATATCACTGGAGATTTAACAACCAAGAGGATAAAAAAAAAAAAAAAAATGAAGAAAGAGCTCTTGTGTATGTGTGCGTGTGTATGTGTGTGAATGTGTGTGTGTGTGTGTGTGTGTGTGTGTGTGTGTGTGTGTGACCTGACTTTGTGTTTAAAGCTCTTGGCACTATATTTACTGTGCCTCAAATAATGGAAATTAATCAGTCATGAATAGCTGCCTCAAAACTAACCTTTAAACTGTGATTATGTTAAGAACAGATCTAAGTATGGAAAATTACACTATACTTCCAAACCATGGATAACAGTTAAAACAATAATATACTGTACAATGCTCAGCCAATAACTACAATTGACAGCTCACCTCTGTGTGTCCCTGTGCAGTTCATGTGGATCTGGGCCTGGAGTGTGAGGTCTGAATTCGGATGCGGGACCCTGTCTGTCCTCTTTCTCTGTTCTCTGTCTTCTCTGCCTGGCAAGCCATCTCTCCTCCTCCCCCTGGCGCTGGAGCATCGCAGCGGCCACCATCGCTCCCTGAACCCCTCCAGCGCCCAGCCCCAAACGCCCCCTGGGAGAGGGCAGCAGGTTGGGCGTGGGGAGAGATGAGTACAGGCCTGGCTGTAGTGGTCTTGGAGCCACAATTGAGGCCTCTTTGGTTTTCTCTATGAAAAGAAGAGGACAAATCCCATTCAAGAACACGCACAGATGTTCACTGCAGACACCCACATCATGTATGCTCATCATGTACAATGAATATGGTTAAAATGTCTAATTTATAGAAATATTTTATAGAAAAGTTGTTCTTTGTAATATAAAACTAGTTCAGTGGAAGGCAATTCTATAAAACGACTATGATACACTAGTCCTATATTAGAAACAAAGCTGCAGACAACTGCAGTATTCCAATAATATTCTAGAATAATTTACTCTACTTATACTTAATAATTTTCTCCACTTATAATTTCTGTTATCAAAGTATTCAGTGTAAAAAAATAATGTAAAAATAATATTGTAATTACATTCATATGAAAAGTGATTCTACACATCAGACAGAAAACAGATGGGAAATGCTTATAACAGACCAGTTGAAATGTGATGTTGTATAAAACTAATGAATTACAGGCTATTAAAGATAGTATCGTTTTGCGATATGCTACAGACTTTGTGGGTTAAAGATCAGGAAAGGAAAATCAATTTTAATTCTAAAGTTCTGGGATGATGTGAAAGGTATTTATGGGGGGGTATATTAATAACGTTGTACTCCACCGAGAGTCGCATTTGAGGAGTGTATGAGCGTAAACTTCCGGTGACGTCGTACCTGGTCGGTTTGGTGTGAGTCTTTCTATCAGCTTGGCTCTCTCCTCTGCTTGCTGCCTGTGAGGGTGTGTGTGTGTGTGAGAATGTGTGTACAGCTCCTTGCTCAGACAGTGCTTCTCCATAGCCCGCACCGCTTGCACCTCTCTCTCTTTCGCTCTCTCTTTCAGTCGCTCCAGCTCTCTCTCCCTCTCCCTCTCCCTCTCCTTCTCTCTTTCCCGTTCTCTCTCCCGCTCTCTCTCCCGCTCTCTTTCGCGCTCCCTCTCTCGCTCCTTCTCTCTTTCTGCCTCGTGAGCTCTCTCCTTCTCTCGCTCCCGTTCTCTCTGGCGAAGCTTATCTTCCATCTGCAGCCTGTCGGAGGTTCAGCAACACACACACACACACAAATATGCGCGCACACACACACACACACACACACACACACACACACACAAAGGGTGTGAGATGCAACACTCTCCACAGGGACATAAAGAACACACTCAGAAGGAGGCAACAGGAACACAGGAAAGTGTTGATGCTGTTTACTACTGAACATGAGGAGGAAAAGTTGACCAGATTACAGCCCACATGGGGTGTGTATGTGTGTCAGTGTGTGGGTGTGTGTATGTGTATATATGTGTTTGTGCGTTTATGTGTAGGGCTGCTGGTGTAGGGATGCTTCCACATATGTATGACATATGTATATAAACATGAATGCCGGATTGGGATCAGTGCCATATTCAGTTCTGCCAACAATGTAATAAAAGAGCTTAATCTATAGTTATGTTAATGTAACACAGTGGTTTGGTGTAATCTGGGGTATCCTAAACAAGAGTTAAAAATGCGGTGCAATGCAGTGTTAGTGTAGTGGGTGACATGGTTGTCCTGCTTGCAGCAGACTGAGGCTTGATTCCCCACCCAAGCATGTACACCACTCTACGCCAATAAGAGTCCTTGGACTCCTAACGCTATACTGCCCTCCATCTGTAACTTAATTAAATTGTAAGTTATATTTATTTTAATGTGCAGGGCCAGGGCGAAATGAATAGGAGGCACATGAAAATGGAGGGGGTAATAATTTGACTGACCTGAGGGAAATTATGCAATCTGAAGGGTTCTACAGCAATGCAGTAGCACAGGATTATCAAGCAGGAAAACACTGAAGGCTTATGATAAACATTAACCCCATCGTTTAACCCCATTTTTGTAACAGGATTGGTTTAATGGTAAAGATGTTCTATATTAAAATACACTGGACCAGATTCCATATTAGCAGACTGGGATCAAGGCCAAAAGAAACTTGAAATCCCTGGTATGAATGTAAAGTCTTCATGTAAATTCGAACTGACAGGGAAAACAGAGCTGCCCTGACCTTGGCGCACTATGAATGTCACAGTGTATAAATCTGTTTGAGTATGTGTGTGGTTTTTTTGTTTAAATGTGTGCATGTGTGTCCACACCTCTCACTCTGCAGGGCTGTCAGAGACTGATGGCTGAGGTCTGCGGGGTAGCGGACCCCTGGCAGGTGGAGGTGAGCCGGGGAAGGATGGAGGGAGGGCAGGGCGCCCCCCGCTGGCAGCTGGTAGTAGGGCGCACGCAGGGCAGACAAACAGAGGGACTCATCCATTCTGAGGAGCAGCAGCCGTCCAGAGAGAGAGAGAGAGAGAGAGAGAGAGAGATAGGGAAGGGGGGAGGAAGGGGAAAAGAGCAGCTCATTAGTGCTCCTGCTGCTGCATCACTATCTATATCTGCTCACTTCATTAACCTCAGCATTCTCTGTACCTACATCCACACACCGAGGCCAACATCACAGCCTATTTCAGCCACTGCTTTTTAACCTCCACTGAGAATCACGCTGGGAGTGAGTTTGTAAGTGTGTGTGTGTGTGTGTGTGTGTGTGTGTGTGTGTGTGTGTGTGTGTGTGTGTGTGTGTGTGTGTGTGTGT
>JBBPDE010000128.1:6740026-6750342 GCA_037974605.1 Nannopetersius ansorgii
TTGCACTTTCCCCCTTGCTCTCTCTAGCCCAGTCCACTCTCCAACCTTCACTGCATCCAACTCCCAACTCCATCTGCCGCTGGCACCGCCCCTCCTTTTTTATCAACCACCCAAAAACCCAGGAGTTGCCACGGTGACAAGCCCAGCTGCCCCTCCCGCACCCATGCGCTGATCAGGCGTCCCTCACTCCACCCCTGGCCCGAGCATGGACCCCCAGCGAACCCACAGTTAACCCCTTAAGTGCCGGAGCGTCACAATATAATAGTTGGTCATCCCTTTGCAGCTGTAACTGCTTCCACTATTCTTGGAAGGCTTTCCACCATTTTTTGGACTTTCTGTGAGAATTTGTGCTCATTTATTTATTATGTCGAGACATTGGTGTTAGATGAGAAGGTTTGGCTCACAATCTCCGTTCCAGTTATTCTCAAAGGTGTAGGATGGAGTTGAAGTGAGGGCTCTCTGCGGTCCATTCAAGTTCAACTCTTCCAACCACATCTTTATGGAGTTTTGTGCCCTGGGAAATATAAGACATAAATAAGAAAAAGAACTAAAATTAAAAAGTTACATATAAGGAAAAGCACATACACATACTTTTTCAAATTGGCCCCTTAAATAATAGAACCTCCTGAATGAATCGCTTATGTTTAAGATGAAGGGGTTTCGCACTCATGGCTTAAATCCACTTTTAAGGTAAAAATTTAGGGTTCAGTTCACAAATGGCCACTTAATTCAAATTCAGGGGATTGGTGTATTTTCAGGGGTAAATTAAGGCAGGGTTAAGCACATTGTTAGTACATATTAAATGTGTTTAAATGCAGTGCCACTAAAGTACCTGTTAATGTAGTGGCCAGGCGTCCCAATACCTTTGTCCAGATAGTGCAGCTGCCGCAGTAGGTGTTTTAGGGTGACGCTAAAAAAGTCTCCCCGTTAAGTTTGGTCAGTCATTTCCCAGCAGTCCGCGCGGCGGGGCGGCCTTCTGCTGCATGATGGCGGATGAGGAGCTGGTCGTGCAGGGTTCTCCTGGAGCGGAGATCCTCCAGAACGGAGACGCGCACGGCTTGAAGGACGAAGTGGAGGCTGCGAAAAAGAAGAAGAAAAAGAAGAAGAAGAGTAAAGCTGCGAGTGCAGGTAAATGAAGGGAAAGGGCTGTTTGTGGGGGCTGTCTCTCTCGATCTTCTGTGGTCCACCTTAAACACCGCAGCGTGCCGAGCCCGATGTTTAAGGTGGAACGGAGCGGACCCTCGCTGCTGCAGCGCCGGGCCAAGAACCAAACACACCGCTGGAGACCGTTTCTAATGTTAATTATCGTTATCTGTAGTCTAATTCGTCTGGGTTCTTTAGAGAACACTCCTTTAACGCCAGGCCGGGTTATCTGTCTCCAGGCTCGAGGCCTCTGCTCGGAGCCAAGCATGGTGCAGGACCTGCGTGATTTCGTTTTTTTTTTTCTCCAGCGGCCTGTTCACTTACTGTCCCGTTTGGGTGCTTTGAAAGATCACACTCTGATAGTTATGAAGTTTTGATCCAGACCAAGAACAACTATAAAGAAAGGTTTCCAAATCACGAGAAGGAAAGGTTCGAAAGAACGTCTCTGAACAACTAGATGGAAGGAAGCACGTTTTTGTCAAAAGCAATGGGAATCATCTGTCTCACAGGTTTGGTCAAATAATGAGGATTTGTGTGTGTATATCTGTGTGTATGTATATAATGTATGTACACAAACACGTGTGTGTATAATATATACACACACACCAATACATATATATTTATTTATTTGTGTGTATACAATGTATTGTTTTGGTCCAAAAAATGTTAGTGTATAGTGTAAATCCTAAATATGCCCCCCTATATACACCCATAACACTTAATTTCATTTTAAGCTCAGTTTAATTTATTACCCGTATTTGCCTTTAAATTTAAATTCCCTCGAAACCCTGCAACTCGAAACCCTGGCGAGGAGAACGGTTTTCGGTGAATAACGCCTGATCTACTCTAGCTAAAAATACAAATGAGGGCTCATTGGAAAGGTCTTGCTTGGAGTGCAGGGGCTTAACCCTGGTGTGGAATTCGAAAAAAGTGCTTCCAGGTTGTCTACAGTCTGCCCTGAGACCCCTTGTGTGACAACATCCAGAGAAAAAAATAAAAAATTATTGGCATAAAAAGGCAGAGGATATTCTGACTGTAACTGAATCTATATAATATGTCTGTGTGGGTATATATGTGGGCATATATATTACATGACTTATGTACATACAAACATCTGTTCATATTTTCGTATTGATGTAGTGTACCTTTTATATTGTACAGTTGTATAGTTTTTTATTGTTTATGCTGCTCTTATATTCTCTTGTTCCGTCCACTTGCTGTAACAATACAATGGGACTATTGAAGGGTTATCTTGTTTTGTAGGTTTTTGTTTGCAGTACATATTGAATTCTCATGAATTCATATAGTGGAAGCTCATTCTAGACCCTAACCTTGCACTTTTGGTAGGCTGAGACATGTTTGCTTCTAAGATTCTAAGATTATTAAAGCTTTGTTAAACTAGTCAAATAAACACATCTTAGCTGGTTGACTGTGTGTGTGTGTGTGTGTGTGTGTGTGTGTGTAGAATAACAATTTGGGTGGGTAATGTTTTGAAGAAGTACCCCCTGTAACTCAACAATGGCCCGACAGTTTTTGAATATCGTTTATGGAAGAACAAAAACACTATTTGACACTGTCTTGTTGAAACTTGCAGTGAGTCCACAAAAACAACTGATCACAAAATGCGACACTGGAAATATGTGACGGGGAGATGTGCCCAGTAATTGCTAAATATAGATCATTTAAGCACTCAAACTCTTGTGGGTGATTTGTCAACAGTGAACAACGACGAAGAAGGAGAATGTGACATCAATAAAGTGACTAAAGAACTGGAGCAGCAGGCCCTGGACGACCAGGAAAAGGACGACGATGGCGAGGATGGTCTGTCTTTGTTTAGTCATTCTTGTCATGCCCAGAACATGTAAAATGATTGCTTTACTACTGTATACCTTTTCATGGGTTCATGTGCTTGTTCATGTGCTTTACCAAAAGTAAAAAATTCTCTATTATTGGAGATTTTCTGGGTAAAATATGTCTTGTGCTTCTGACAGATGGGGAGGAAGGGGACTCCGCTGGAAAGAAGAAGAAAAAGAAGAAGAAAAAGAAAGGCCGTGAGTTAATGATCTAATGGCTTATAGTGTGTTCAGATTAAAATCTCATGACCTCGGTTTTCTCATTCATTTGTTTTTCACCTCTCTTTATTTCCAGCTAAGACACAGACAGATCCTCCATCTATTCCGATTTGTGAGCTTTATACAAGTGGAGTGTTCCCCAAAGGGCAGGAATGTGAATATCCAACCTTGCAAGACGGGTACAGACCATATCAACGCATGTCTCAACAGAAGTACTCTGTGAATAAAGTATTGCTTGAGCATTTTGTGATCTTTAAAATAAAAGACAAACCCTCCCACACTCTAGTCAAATTGCATTGTCTTTTGAAGGTTTGCTACTGTTGCTCAGGCACTGATTGTCTTGTTCTCTTCTCAGCCGCAGTGCAGCGTGGCGAACAAGCAGTGAGGAAAAACGTGTGTTGGATAAAGCAAGTGAGGAAAACTGGAACGACTTCAGACAGGCAGCCGAAGCTCACCGGCAAGTCAGGAAGTATGTTATGAGTTGGATTAAACCAGGCCTGACAATGACTGAGATCTGGTGAGTCTGAAATCTTAATGTGATTTGTGTACATTTTAGTATGATTCAAAATGGCACTGTGCATTTATCTCTGACTGGTAATTATTTGTTTACACTTACAGTGAGAAGTTGGAGGACTGCTCTAGGAAGTTAATCAAAGAAAATGGCTTAAATGCTGGTCTTGCTTTCCCTACTGGCTGCTCCCTCAACCACTGTGCTGCGCACTACACCCCTAATGCTGGGGACACCACAGTGCTTCAGTACGACGACGTCTGCAAGATCGACTTCGGCACACATATTAATGGTGTGTGGCTTACATATGAGTAGAGCTGCCATTTCAAGTTACTCTTTGCTGCCAAAATTCAAAATTGAGGTTTTGGGACCATTAAAAAGATGGAAAAAATAATCTTTAAAATGATGTATTGAATTATGGTAGCACAGCATCATTTTCCAACTGAAAAAAGTTTGTCAATTTTTTGTTGATGTCTTTAACAATCCATAGCATTCAAAGAGATGCACACAGTATTCAACAACAAAATTTTACTACAGCCATTTAGATACTTAGAATAATACATTAAATCGGACTGAAGACACATCACGAAAGCCAAAGAACTCTGACCAACTTGATTCAGTCTTGCTGACCAGCAGCAGAGCACAAAATGGAGACGTCCACTGAGTTTAAGCTTTAACTATTTTACATTATTTTGACAATGACATTATACCAAACAGCAGTCACACAACACGACACACTTCACTCTAAACTTCGATGATGTTGACCCAAAATACAAACGTTAAACCGGATCGTTGTGAGGAGATATATTCTGAAAAACAAAACCGCTAGCATTAGGCTACACAGAACACTGCTGATCTGTCGAGGGGTGGGCGGACACAAGGCTGTGAACAGGGCTTCCTATTGGCAACTGAAAAGGTTTTGTTTACATGATTTAAGCATTTTGATGGGTTTAAAAAGATCAGGGATTGACGTTATAACACCATACTTGGACAGCTGAGATCGTGACAGGTTTCAGAGGAGAGGCGAAAACAGCGCTTATTCTGGACATTCTTTTGTAAGATTTGAGAGCTACACCTCAGACTAAATAGCCATTTAAGTATATTCTCGTAATTATTTCTATGATGAAACTTTGAAAGATTAGTTTTGAAGACCATTTTTCATATAAGGCCAAAAAAGAAAAATCAATATTTTTGATGTTTTTCAACATAATCAGCCCAATAAATTGAACGATGACTTCCGACTCATTACAGCAGATCAGGTCACAATTTCACTGTTTGTCTTCTGTCTTGCAGGTAGAATCATTGACTGTGCCTTCACTGTCACCTTTAACCCAAAGTATGATAAACTGCTGGAAGCCGTTAAAGATGCCACAAATACCGGAATTAAGGTAGCTGTTTCTGTGTAGATGATTGCTAATCTTATAATGTTTAACGGTCCAGGTACCTGATCCATCACATTGCATTTAGCTACCAATTAAAGAACATATGGAGTTGAGAAATATGTTTTGGTTTTCAGTTGTTTTTTATCTTGATTATTTTGTCAGTGTGCAGGAATTGATGTCCGTCTCTGTGACATTGGAGAATCCATTCAGGAGGTCATGGAGTCATATGAAGTGGAGCTTGATGGTAAAACATACCAAGGTATGTTGGTGTTCTGTGCATCATGTTTTCTGACTGTTTAATACAACATACGAGTCTCTAATGTTGTGTAATTTTCTCTATGATTTCATGTAGTGAAGCCAATCAGGAATCTCAATGGCCACTCAATCGGACAGTACAGAATACATGCTGGCAAGACTGTTCCCATTGTCAAAGGTGGTGAAGCCACAAGAATGGAGGTTAGTTTCACCAAAAACTTATTTCTTAAATTATTTATTGCAGTATTTTTTGAAAAGGACTGCATCACAGGTTTTGTTTGGCAATAGGCTGTTGGTTTGTTATTATTATTAATGTTAGATTGTATTTTTTTTTTGTTGTTGGTTGTTTGTTTATTTACCCGCCCACTCTGCTTTATCTGTACCCAGATATCCAGTTACGTCTGAAGAGGGGTGTGCCTAAATATATTATCATTGCAGTGCCACGACAATATTTAGCTATCAGTTACTGACAGCTCCTTAAGACAGAGGTGTGGTTAAGCTGACTGACCGTTCACGTACTTACACAGAAGTGTTGCGTGCGCTTGTCAAAACACCTTACAGGCAATTGTTATAATTAAAAGTAAAAGTCTTTTTTAAAATCCTATCATATACAGCAGAGGCACATTCTAAACTTGAGTCCCACTGCTCCGCCTTTTTGCAGGAGGGAGAAGTGTATGCCATCGAGACCTTTGGAAGCACTGGGAAAGGGATGGTGCATGATGACATGGAGTGCTCACATTACATGAAAAACTTTGAAGTTGGGCATGTGCCAATCAGGCAAGTTCTTTTACTATCACAGTCGAAGACAAAGTGTAAATGCTCATTAGCCCACAATGTTGTATCACAACATAATTGTGGACAATGTACATATTTCAATTATGTTTTTTTTTTTGTTGTTCCCCATCACACCCCCCCCACCCTCCTCACAGACTCCCCAGGGCCAAGCATTTGCTGAATGTCATCAATGAGAACTTCGGCACACTAGCGTTTTGCCGGCGCTGGCTAGATCGTCTGGGTGAAACCAAGTACCTGATGGCACTGAAGAATCTGTGTGACCTGGGCATCGTTGATCCATACCCACCTCTGTGTGACACCAAAGGCTGCTACACGGCTCAATTTGAGCACACCATCCTACTGAGGCCAACCTGCAAGGAGGTGGTCAGCCGTGGAGACGATTACTAGAGTTTGGGCTCACCAATTTCTCAAAATTTCAGAAATGTTTTGATGAGCTGGGTAGGGGGCTAAACGGCACACCTGTACTTACTGAGTTGCAATACTTGTGGTATTTTTGGGGGGTGTTTGGCACCAAGACTAATTTATTACTTGTGGTCTTGGATGTTGGCCTGCGATATGCTTTGGAAACTCCGGACAGGCAGTTGTGTGCTCTTGCTCTTCATTTATCGAGCACTTTCAAGAGTAATAAGTGTAAAATTTTGAAAAATTGGTGGACGTTTATTAATGTATAACACCATGTTAGCCCAGGGAGGACTGAGGTCGAGCTGTATTTCTATACCACCATGCAAAAAAGTAATTAGAAGGATGGAAAAAGGTTCATGTTCACTTATGTTTTTCCTTCTTGCTGAAAACAGCTGTGCTTCTCAGCAGTTTTCAGTTGTATTCTCATTTGAGTCCTCCTTTCAAGCTGTGGACGGAGTTTTATGATGGAGTTCTATGACAGAAATTGGATTGTTTTAATTCCTGATCACAGGAATAAGCCATTAAAATGATGTAGATACATCTTACACATGCTGTGCTTTGTTGCCTTTAGAAAAAAAGTAACAATGCTTTCCTCTCTTGGACTAGAGCTGGTGGTGATGCCTAATAACCCTGTATGTTTGAGCTGAGCTGTGTTTTGAGCTAAAATCAGTCACACCTCTGAATAAAGCACAAGATAGTGTTTTATTTTGAATTACAAATAAAATTTGTAAGAAATTATTACTTAAAACATTAGTTGAACTTTGTTGTCTCTCAGCAATCGGAAACAACATACATGAAACAACGTAACTATTTAACTAATGACAGCCACAAAGTTAAAAGAAATGTTGAAATTATCATAAATGGGTGACAACAGCTGGACATTAAGTGAAGAAATAGCTGTTATCCTCTTGCGCCTTGTTGGTCATCACAAAATCTTTGCCTTTCTTTTTGTTTTCAAATGGTTCTGACCGTGGCATCAGTTTTCTTACAATCTATAAAAGAAAAAAATGAAATGTATGTCAGGAACTAATATGCAGTTTTAATAGTTTTGATAGTGATACCAGATAATCCCCCATGGTTTGAGAACTATCAATAAATTAGAAAACTGCATTGTTTTGAACCAAAAATTCAACAATAAGCAAAGTAACTGAAATGTGCCCCTGCACAAATGCCATTATGATGCCAGTGAGATATAAATTACATCATTCAGAACAAACCCTTTTCTTGTTCTCGGAAAAGGCCCGTTCCTTGGCCAGTTTAGACTTTTCCTTCTGATGCTGTGTCTTCAGCTGTGCCTTTTCTTCTTGGATTCTGCGAACGGTAGTGTGAGGCCATTAATTCTTGAGGAAATGGGTCATCGGTACAAGGCAGCACAAATGCAATTGTGTAACAGACCTCACATCTAAAATACATAAACTGGCTGCAGCTTTAAATAACATCAATGTCGACATGTTTGTAAGGTCTGGGACAGACCCCTCTGGGAACTCAGCTTAACCCTTTAACATGGACTGTAGAATTATTCAATTCAGTTTGTCAGGCTTTAAACCAACGTACTCAAAATGATCAACATGTTATCTTGAACCTTTCTCAAAAAACTATATGTACCAAAACATGCAAGATGATGTGCTCTTGCGTCTGCTAGTATTCCTTACTTCTGTCGTCTTTCCTTGTCTCTCCTTGCTCGAACAAAAGCCACTTTTTCAGGGGGCATCGTTTCAAGACGGTCCACAACATCCATCACCTTGCTCTCGATATTAGCCAGCATTTGCAGTGTGTCCATATTTGCATCCAGTCCTCCAACACAAGCCTTGTATACTTCCTTGACTTTCTTATGCAGCACGTTAAGCAGATGATCCTAATAGAATAAAAGGCCAAAGAAAATCAATGATAAACCAGTGCTGGGTGGTCTTGTAAATCAGTGTTATCTTGACAAAACCATTTTGTGTCATAATGTCATTTGAAATTCTCAGCTGCCCACTGAATAATATGAAATGAAATCTTGCTGCTACATGTTACTTTGTTGGTTATATGAGGTTTGACTGACAGCAAAATGTACCCTCCCTTCTTCCTCATAAAAAATAACAATTTACCTGTTTCTCTGCCCCATATTCTCCATAAAAGAACATCTTTGAAATCAGTTCTAACTCTGATACTTTCTCCTTCTCTCTCTGGATGGTGTCCTTCTTGATCTCTGTCTGTTTTCGCAGAAGCTGAATCTCATTATTCCTTGTCAAAACATGGATAGAACAAACATTGTTATCCCTATATTGTATTATATAACATCATTGTACATGACTCATTTCTTAAAGATGTGATTCCAGATAGTGACTCCTCCCCTGACATTTTGTCCCGTGTCTGCCGGTCGGTTCTCTGGATCACAGCCAGTTCTTCCTGTGTCTCCTGGAGGTTCTGGGTGTAGGAGAGGCACTGATCCTCCAGCTCTGTCAGAACACTCAGCATCTCCTTAGGGTCGGAGAAACACAATTCTGGCTCCTGTTGAGTAAAAAAAAAAAAAACCTAGGCACTTAAGGCATAAACATTACCTGGTAATTTTCCGCACCAGTGTACTGCCACGGAATTCAAAATATTATTCATCTTAAACAGAACTGCAGAAACAAATACAATTAAGTGGTAGTTATCAAGAAATTACCAGAAATGTTGATCACATTCATTTTCAATAAAAAGAAAATAGTAACTCATGGGATATTCAAAAAAATGGAAATCTTCAGACAAGTGACAGACCTCATCGCTGTCAGAGACATCAATAGCCAGTTCATTTGGCACTGAAACAACAGGGCTTCCTCTCTCCTGGGTGACATTTCGTCTACTGCTGTTATGTTGATATTGGACAGCACACCAAAAGTTTTATGTGGGAAGAGACACTGACACCACATATGTCTTTCCACTATAATATGTACTTTAGAAAATAGCTCTTATGGACCACATTACCATTGATTAGGCCGCTTTGATTCTGTAGCCTTTCCTGTTTTTGGATCACCTTTTCCAGTTGCTGCAGCTACAAAACAAGTCAAACAACTGATTATTTACAGGATACACACTATGTACTACACCAGCAATGAATCTAAGATCTAATGTTCAATAGTTATTTGGTTTAATAATCTACTATTACCACATGTGAAAAATCACCCATTGTGAAAATGACACCTTTGTTTAACAATTTAAAAAGTGTTCTTAAGATGCACATATATTTACGATAAAATCATTTTACTTTTTTTTAATTTACCTTTAAGCTTGGAAGCAAGAAATTTGAGGTTTGGCTCCTTTTTATTCTTCCCCTCTTTTATTTTGGCTTCCCGCTTCCTGATTTGCTTCTCATGCCATTGTGGAGGTGCTACAGACATCAGAAACTTCCTATAAGTTTGATACTGCTGCAGTGTGTCTTGATACTTGGACATTTCACTGAAAACAAAGCAAAACTGAGATTAGATTCAACTAAGGTTCACTGGAAAAGAGATGCATTGAATTTGCTTGAATCAAACATTAATATGACATGAATTAAACACATTACCATCAACACCAGTGTGCGTGTAAAATATAAAATAAATGAATTACTAATGTTAACTGCTTCACTTACTTCATACCAATGATCTGTCTTACTAGTTTTAATGCAAAACAGATCAATCCAACAGATCAAAGACTTTTTTTTGTAGTGAACTTTGATAGAATAGAAAGTGTGTGTGTGTGTGTGTGTGTGTGTGTGTGTGTGTGTGTGTGTGTGTGTGTGTGTGTGTGTGTGTG
>JBBPDE010000128.1:6762592-6772751 GCA_037974605.1 Nannopetersius ansorgii
GTGTGTGTGTGTGTGTGTGTGTGTGGGTGTGTGTGTGTGTGTGTGTGTGTGTGTGTGTGTGTGTGTGTGTGTGTCCTGGCGTACACCAGACTGACACACACAACACACCCACACACACACACATACACACATACTCTGTGAAACACACAAGCACACACCTTCATTGGAAAGAGGGTGGCTCCCCTGCTCCCAGAAAGGGGAACACTAAAGAATGGACAGGAGAGGGCGTAGTAGTTTAAAGCCCCTAACAGAAATATCACTCCAGGTTGTATTTGATTAAAATCTGGTTGACCAAATGAATCCCTTAAGAATAAGCTTTTTGCAAAGTGCCATGAGAATTCCATGAGACCGCTCTTTCAAAATATCACAGTGAACATTGTATAAGAGCGTATTGCTCTTAGTTAAGGTCAATTCAAGTTCAGTTAAAAACTCAAACCGAACTCTCAAATGGCCTAAACTGAAATAAAAATTGAACTGAAATGGCCTGCATCCAGTGGAAATTCTTAATGTGGCATTTTACCGCCCGAGCTGGTAGAAAAGTTTACTCACTGAGCACCGAGACCCTCCCTTCCCAAGAGATGTGCAGAACTGGGTGAAAAAAGCAAACAACCTCGGCTGACCACTGTCCCAAGAGGGCCTGCCCATAACCTCAAAGAAATCAAGCCTGTGGGTAGGTCTCCTCCTCTTCTAAGCAAACCTTGTAGCCGTGTAATGGTCAAGGTGGTTTTTGAAGATCCCGCGAAACAGTAACACTTCATTTTAATGCCTATATAACCCTGTGTTAATATATCTCAAGTTTTTTCCTCTCTTCTAAATGTCTTCACCCTTTTCGATTAAATGAAATAAGGATGTGATTAAATACAATAAATACAATTGTGCATGTTCACGCTCTCTTATTTGTGTTTCCTTTATGAAATTCTATTGAAAATACCAGTCGTCTCCAATATTTCACCACAACCATTTTCTTTTCTTTCTTTATGACATTATGATACAACAATGAGTTTAAGGTTTGCTTGCTTGTTTATTTTTAGGAATAGTTTGGCCAAAAATGGTCCTTACTCCAAGTGTAATTAGGCAGCTGGTGGCCTAGAAAGATTGAATCTTGGCACTGCTAGTAGTACCACTGAGGTACCCTTGAGTAAGGCACCAGCCCTACACACTGCTCCACTGCTTCACTTGGTGACTGGGTTAAATACAGAGGATAATTCTGTGGTGTTCACACTGAGTGCTGTGGTATTCATGTATGACAGAACAGTCACTTTACTTTTTACTTTAACGTTTGCTTCTATTGGTTTGCACTAGAGCTACAAGGTGGTTGGAGCTAAGTCTGAGATGTAACCACTTATTGAGTATTGATACCCACTATATAGTCAAATTGGAACATTTAGTAATCAGCATATTAGGGTAGGGCAAATTGTTTGCTGTATTTATAAGACAGACTGCACAGGACATTGTAAGGGCAGCAAATTGACTGAAGATGGCGACGAGACTAAGCCAAAGTGTTGAGAAATTTGCAATGTGATTTAAATAGCATGTTTTTCATTAAATCAAATAGCAGAAGATTGACCTGAAGAAAACTGCCAGCTGGTAACAGCAATGAAGAGTGTGAATCCATTGCCCTAATGTCTTGATAATCTTGCTTTTAGGAGAGTATACTGTGGTACTGCCCCCTTTTCCTTAGGTGCATATCTCACTTATTCTATCTTAGGCCGGTTCCTCACCACTGTCAACTTTGGCTTGCTTGTTGGAAGATTGTATGAGGTTTGGACATCAATTCAATGCTTAGCTGTAGCATCTATTAGGAAAAAGGTCAATAAATGGAATTTAGGCAATTGTGCCATTCATTCACAGGTCAAGACAGCTGATGAATGGCTTTCTGTTCAGTGGTGAATGTTAAGGTAGACACCTTCCACAAGTTCCATCCTTCACATTTTCCACCTTTTTTTAAACCAGGTGTCACTTTCAGTTGGTTCTGTGCAAGAAAAACATCTAACAGAGTTCAAAGTTTGTCATTTCTACATCTTATCAAGCACTGCAAAACTTGCAAATCAACTGAATGTGATATATCTTATATGTTCTAGCTCTGTCCCATAAACATACATTAATATGTGATTTAAAGACTTGATCTTGGCAGAAGGATGTGCAGAGAGCAGCTTGGCTGCTGCACAACCAAAGAGGTCCAACTGTAATCACAGGTAATTGAATTCTGCTACCAAGAATTCTACTTTTTTTGTGGGAGAGAAAAAAAGATTTTCTGTGGTCTGCTCACTGAGACAAGTAAATGAATAAAACGTGTCATTTAACACCCTCTGTGTTCTCCAGTTGACCACTGGCACTTGACCCTCTCAGCACTTGGACAAACTTTGATATGGCACCTGCACTGGATTTTGTTCTTTTTTATAAAACAGCTTTAAGTGAATGATATGTCACTTGAGTAAGATACCCAGTTTGGTCAACCAAACCACCCAGTATGCCATCTTGCTGTGAAATTATTAAGACTGATGTCCCCAGCAAGGCCAATATTTTTTGTTCTACCGCTGAACGTCGGCAATTTATCATCCAAACATCCCACGGGTTTGTGTTGTGTAGGTACTTTTGGACCTCAGTCCGGTGGGTTTGATTCTGTGCCAGGGACAACATGACCACCTTGCCAACAGACCGTTTAGAGCCCAAGCTGTGAATGCTTGTCTGAGAGTTACAGTAAATCCTTCTGCTAGCAGCACTAAGAAGTTTGGAAACCTACAAGGCTGCTTCCCCCACCCTCCCCATACCTCCCACCAGCTTTCTGCTGCTCGAGCCTGGCTTCTATGGGGCAACTATTTTCACTTAACTGGGGACGCAAACATTATCAGTTAGCTTTAACTGAGCCCACCATTCCCCTGCACTGTCATCAGCAGGTTTAGCATATTGTTCTATAAGAAATCCAATGAACCAACAGAGGTTCTCATTAAAAGGTTTTTTCAAGGTCCATCACTTATGCAAACAAAAGCTTTCTAAGAAACATGCACTCTGTTCCTAAATAATTTAGCTTACTCCAAAAACCAAAAAAATGGAAGAAGTGTGAGTGATAGGGCAAAAAAAGCATCACAATATGCCACCATTTTTTCTGATATCTGATCAGTTGGATCAAAGAACCAGTACTGCCACATAAAAAAAAAACTATTAACGCAATTGATTTTTAATGTTCACACGCTGCACTAAATTCAGTTAATCAGGACAAATTATGGTCTGTTTGAAATGCCAAATGGTTGGTAGAGTCCTTTAAATAGCAATGATATTCATGATATGTCCAGAAACGCACACTGCGATATGTAATGTGTTACAACTGAACATGACAGTGATATTGTTGCACTGCTGAAGCATGAATCTTTCATTCGTGCAAATTCTTGCAGGATAAAACCTTTGTTTTTGTCATTTTTACATATTTTGAACGCCAGCTGCCTTTTACACTTACAAAGATATTTAATGAATAAAGTAATAGAAATGGTCCATTTTAAAATACCTTTTCATAAAATATTTTTACTTTGATTTCCATTAAAAGCTTTTCTTTCTTACGTAAAAATTGTTATTTTGGAGATGGCTCTTGTAGCAACAATATGTTTTGTTTTTCTGCATTTTTTTATTTAAATGTTTTAACTGTTACTTGTGTCACTAATAACTGTCACTAACTGTCATTAGTTTTGCCTTTTAGGCCAGGTATCAAAATATGGCCAATACATACTTATACATAATTAGGGTATGTCTTTAGAGACAATAAGTAATTTATTTCCACTTGTTTCGGAGATGAAGAGCAGGTGGCATCTCATGAGGTCTGTCAACATTTCAGGGGTGAGCAAGCCGCATGCACAAACATGTCTTGATTTTATCTAATCGTCTGGAGGGAAAGTCCTTCCAGTAAAAGGTCGGTTTGTTTAGCAACCCACCATCCAACCATACATAAACTACACAAATATTTACCGCATAATGGAGGTGGATGGAGTTATTTTCTATACTAAATCATTCTTCACAGCGGAGCAATTGCAAGATACACCACAGCTAAAGTGGATGAAGAGGTACTTTGTTAGCTGATCCACAATGGGATCCAAATTTCTGGGGTGAAAGGCGAGGGAGCTCAGGTAGGGTTTGGGGGCTCATACATCATGGGTGTTGCTGGCCCTCGACCCCGGTCCTCTGGTGCTGAGAGGGGGGCCTGAGGAGAAGTCTGGGAGACGGCACACCAGAGCTGTGTGTGCTGCCACACAGTAAGGCCTTTTGCTGGCTGCCATGGCGTTGGCGACCGCAGAATTGCAGTGTTTACTTTAAAGCTGGTGCATAAGAGAACAGCAGACCACCGGCAGCCGCCACCCGCTGGGCCCTGGGCAAGGCCTACGGCTCATCTTTGTTGAAAATGGCTCGGGAACCTGCCGCCTGCACAGGGCCAAGCTAAATTTAGCAACAAACTGAAAAACCCTCCTCATTCTTAAAAAGCTGTTTAAGTTTCCATTGAGAGAGGGGTTCAGCAAAGGACGGGAATAGGCATTTTTTGTTTATTTGTTTTCTGGCCTAACTATGTCTTGTTACAGATGAAGAGCTCTTGAATCTATTGATCAGTTTTTAGTCTCCTGTTACATTCAGTTAAGCATCTGATTTAAGGCTGAACAAGCAATTTCTATAGTTCCTCATTCGCTTCTTTCTTTTCTTCTACATGGCAGGGAATTCCAGTATCAAAAAATGCACATTTGCATGCATTCAGAATTTGAATTAGAAATTTTTTTTAACCCTATTTTTCTAACTGATAGGGTTCTACGATGAGCCTTAAATATAACAATACAAAGCAAAATATCCAAAAAGTAACTTTCTTAACTTTCAGTTATGTAAGCTGGTTACAATTATGTAAGAAGTAATTTTGCACCATTTCTATTGGTCCATTCATTTTGATATTTTGACGCATCGTCAACGGCAGCTGGGATTTTTTAAATAATATGGATATGGATAACAAATGAGATATAAGAGGATATAACTGTATTTGATATAGTGCAAAAGACCATTTCAATCACTCATAGATGGTTAAATGGCTGTGGCATTTACAGTAGACTTATAGATCCTGTAAAATGTCGGAGAATATTGTCAGCAATGCTACAGTATAATACAACACATGGTCTGTGTAGGACGATTCCCGTAATCACTGCATGCTGAATCAATCAACCGTGCTTGCTGCTTTATGGTAACCTGTGTGGGCCAGTCATGTGCTTTGGGACAGTAAGCCTGTTCTGGTGGTGAAGGTAATTGTACTTGGCCTCATAAGTGCACTTTTTGTGCCAAACTCTGCACATAAGATCCCCAATGTGGAATTCACGTGATAACATGCGGAAGTCACAAAAAATTAGTGGGGCCATATGACATGGATAAGGTCGCTTGAAAACGGCAAGTCTATCACAGTAGGTGGGCACGGGCTTCAGCTTGCACCTTTTCAAGGTCTCCTAGAAACATCTGACAGAGTTCACATTGCCTTCGAATGTGACCCAATATTGACACGAGTTGACCTTCATCAATATCTGCCAAACAAAACAGTGCAATGGCTCAAATAATAATTGGACAAATAAATGGAGAAGTTGCTTGGCATAAGGATTTGTAAGGAAGGTGGGCTGCCAGGGTTCGGGAAGGGGCGTCTCGCTTTCCCTGCAGTGAGAGATGTTGACATCAAGGTGTGTGTCCTATAAGTGCAGTTTGAACTGTCAACATGGGAAATATACTGTGCAAGGGCTGCGGGATAGGTTTTTCCATGCCAGGACAAACCTATTCAACTCCTGTGAAAAGCTGGCATGACACCAAGAGCCTGATCTTAATTAGTTATGAATAACATCCTTTCAGGTGCTTGTTGCTGTAGGTTTGTCGAGGATAATGTCTTCACCTCTCATTCTGCACTGTAGTGGAGTACTCCTTAAGTGAATATTGAGTATCACTGCCACACTGGCTACCGAGATCCAGCTTGACCAACTTCAAATAAACAAAGAGAAGTTTCATGTCAAATCAGAAGACACGAAATGACACACCTTCCAGGTTTCAGTATGTACTCCACAACTGAATAGTCTACAAATGGTTAAAAAACTAATAGCTCAAAGACCTTTATTATTTCAAGAGAATGTAACCATATGAGATGATTTCATTGCTTATAACATTAAACATCTCACGATAGAATGTGTTCATTGTGATATTTGTTGGCTTACACTTAAGTGGAGTTTTACTGTAATTTGTACAACTTTACTGACCATGGTTAGTTATGAGTTATACTCAAACGGAACCAAACGGGTGCTGGTGACCGAATGTCCAGCTGTCCCATGAATCAGCCTCTGACAAGCAGCACTGTACGTAAGACGAAAGGTCACTTTTGGTCACTCAAAGAAGCTTTCAGTTAATGTTTGCATGGATTTTATTTTTGTAAATGAACCCCAATAACCATTTTCCCAGAATCATTCAGTTAAGCAACCTACCTGGTTCTTTGAGATTATGTAACTGTTGAATTAATCCACAGATTTTTGCAAATGTCTGGAAAATCAAATGGTTAAGCCTTAAACAAAGTCATTCAAAATAGATTTGTGTGAACTGTTCTATTCTAGAGGAACTTACAGAGTCACAATTGTTCACAGTGATGATAGGAATATGAAGAGTCCAATTTAAAAGCTGCATCTTAGAGTCATTACATGCAATTGTGAAGAATACATTGGCTGTGACATTAAAATGCATCATTTATAAATGTTTTAATAGAAAGATTTGACCAAAAATGTATTTTCTAAGCATTGGGGACATGCATGTTGGGTGCTGTAAGGCGAAAATCCCGCCAAAAACTTGTTTTTTACCATTAACACAACATTGAAAGACAAATGTAGATGCACTGGTATTTTAGGATAATTAATAAAATGTCTATATTTGTGCGGCAGACGTTGCAACTCCTGTTTCCTAACATCACCACTGTAAAGAAATGGTAGGTTCTACAATACAGAATTTCACACCAACATGGTCAAAAACAGGTACTGTCCAGACAAACTGCAGTTCTCTGTAACAACATAAATGTACAACGTGGTCCTTATGGACTTAATGTGTGCCTTAAATGAGTCTTAAATATCTAATGGTACAGAATCTTTAAAAATTCCCACCAGAACACAATTTATGATCAAATGTATGACTTAATTTAAATCCACAAGCATACCATGCATACACTGACATTTAATCAAATCTGCACAATTTACACTGCATTCCTTCTACACACTTAAAAGTTGACAATTACTTTATGTTCTCAGATCTTTTTCCTGAAAGCACCATAGTTATGCTTTACCAGACAGTTTTTTGTTAGTTTTGGCCTGTTGCGTGTTTTTTTATATGTATAAATAAAATAAAACGAAGGCTCAGGAGGTGTCTCTTAAAAGTCTGACATTTTTAAAACTTCACTCCTACCACTTTTTTGGCAACCCTTCTTGAAGGACCAAGTAAAAATTAAGCGTTAAATCTTGAGGTTTAATGTTAGAGGTTGGGCATCCCTGCCATAAGCTTAGTTATATCCGAGAAATACAAGTCAGGTCAGTGGGACGTGCCACTTCAAACCCTTCTCACAATGGAAAAGCCGAGCTGCTAACCACAGTGAGCTGGAATGCAAAAAAGAGCAGACAGTGGTCAGAACCAACACCCACTCGCACACATACTCAAGACTCGGGTTCATTAAGCATGTATAGGCTGTGAAACTGAGCCGTAAGGAGCTGGGCCCAAATAAGTGTAGTATCTGAATGAAGAAAATACTGAACATGCTCCAGTGATAGCTACACTAAAAAAAACATTAACATTTAAGCTTTTTTTTAATATGCTTATCTGTGGGTTCTTATATTTGTTCATAGTCCAATTATAACTCTTTCACTATTCTTTTTTGCATATAGTGAAATGACTGGAAAATGCTTATAGAACTGAGGGATTTATTTTTAAGAATTCTTGTTATATTTTATCTTGTTAGAATTTTGTTACCCAATTAGGTTTCCTAATGAATTCCACTGACTTCATTATCTGGGTGATATCCTAGTATTGCACCATCTAAATTGGAATGAAACTTCTTAATTCAAGAACAAATGCTGAGTAGTATCAATGTTATACATTGCCAGTGTGCATTTTGCTGTAATGTTGTTAACTCTACCCTGCTGCAGAAAACATTTCAGATAATAGGTCTGCTAGCTAGATGTAGATATCTTAGGGACAAATAAAGCTGAGCTGTTTTAAACATCAGGTGGAATTGAAGCAGTGTTGGTCACAGATTTTGGATAGAACTGCACAACAATAGTGATGGAATTGTTGGCATGCCAGACATCTCTCTTCATTCACTGTGGCATAAATACAGTAATTCCTCGCTTTTTTCACGGGGGCTACATTCCCTGAGCACCCGCGAAAAGTGAAAAAACGCCTTGTTGTGTTTTGGTTTTTAAAAAAGCCTAAAATTTTTTTATAGTGTTTACACTAAAAAATAAAGTTTACACTATAAAAATAGGCATTTTTTGGCTTTTTTTTTTTTTTTTTTTACCAAAACTCAACGACAATGCACGCTGCTAATGCTAAACATTGATGCAAATGGTTTTAGGGTTTACACTGTAACACTGAAAACCCTAAAACCTTTTGAATTAACGTTTAGCATTGGAGGCATGCAAAGACTCGTACACAAAAGAAACATTGCAATAACTCTCTCTACCCACATTTAGACAGGGCACAGCTTACTAATACTAAATAAACCTGTTATACCTGAGATACCTGGGGGAGGAAGTTTAAAACACTAAAACACAAGGACAAGACACAGAGCAGTCATGCTACATGCTGCAGCAGGCTTCTTCTTGTTGTTTGTATGGAGGTATCCATGTGTTTGTATCACATTACAAATAACCAAGGAAAATACAAGAAAAATAAGCATGGATCAAGGTAGCCTAATGCCCTTTACTTCAGGTTGGGTGACCGTTGTAGAAGCACGATCAGAATTTTACTAAAGACACTTTCTGATGGGACAGATGTGGCAAGGATGCACAATCTCTTCATTGTCATCTCATAAAGTCGCAGGTAGAGCATCGATGGACTTTTCCACCACAAGAGTTTCGAGTAATGGTCACATGAGCAGAGACTTGCTGGTCAAAGTCTTTCCAGCTCTCCTGAGTGGAATTCCCTCATTGTGCTGCTGCTCCCTGAGCTCCCTCTTCTTCTTCAGCCTGATGGTTGGGGATTGTCACCCTTGCTGCAGCATTGCAGAGTTGTTGATAGGCCCTATCATCATCTTCAAAACTGCCTCCGAGAGCAAAATATGGACCTCAATTTTGTGAAAACGGTGTGACATCGCAATATGTATAATTTCTACGTTATTTTTGTACACCACAAGGCTTTTGTCCAGGCAAAATGTTATCTTTCTGGCCTAATTAAATGGTACAACTCAGTAAATGATGCAAAACTTTATTATACACATTGATTCCAACTGATTAACTACAATTATTTGTTGTTCCTACAACTTGGTTACGTGACAAGATTTTGTCAGGCACTGTATCTTATGATTGTACTGCTCCGGCCCACTTGACATCTAATTAGGTTGTATGTGGCCCCAGGGACGTAGCACAACACCCCCACTTTTGCTGAAATGCGATTTCATCCCACCTGCTTTTGTCAGAACGATGTTACACGGGTCAATTTGGCTTCCCCATCCCAGAACACCCCCACTTTTGGAAAGCCTGAAACACCACTGCGTGGCCCCTGAACCAAAAGAAGTTTGACACCCCTGATCTAAAAGATGTAAAGAAGGTGTAAGCAGAAGCAAGGCCATGAAAATGAATTTTGCATTTGTCGTTAATTCAACCACAGATCATAGCTGAATAGTTGCGAAATCTACAATTACCCTGAGCATCATTTTACATTTTACACATTAGCTTGGCCATTTCATCTCTCTGTATACTTGTGGTTGAAATGACAAGGGCAGCTGGTAGCGGGGCAGCTTGCAGCCTAGTGGTTAGGGCATTCGCCCTGTGATCAGAAAGTCCGGGTTCGATTCCCAAGACCGCTAGGCACAGCTGAGGTACCCTGAGCGAGGTACCGTCCCAACACACTGCTCCGTGGGCGCCGTGTTCATGGCCGCCCCCTGCTTCACTTGGTGAATGGGTTAAATGCAGAGGGTGAA
>JBBPDE010000128.1:6772886-6787636 GCA_037974605.1 Nannopetersius ansorgii
ATAGTTTACATATACATATACCACTTCATAGTTACCCAAAAAAACATGAAAACCATGGTTATTTAATCATAGTAAACTATGGTTAATTTTCGTAAGGGAATTAATACGAAATATTTAATATTACAAAAACAAAAAAACACATTTTAGACTCTAAAGCTATCTATGCCACAACAAGGTCATACGTGGGTAGAAAGAAAGGCTGTGGAGTCCCATCCCACTGTACGGGGCAGAAGTCAGCAGCTTGCGAAGGTCTAGTCTACTGGTTAAACATGGCTAATGCCGCCATCTTGAGGAAATTTCTTTTTGTTTCAGAGAAGCAGACTCCCCCTCGTTTGAATAAAAAAAACACTATATGAATGAACGGATAAATGGATGAATGAACAAACTAATGAATAAATAAATGTATACTAAAAACACACAAATAAGTTGATATGCATGATTATTTCGGTTGAACAGGAACTTCTAATGGGAAGGCATGTTTGTTACAGTTTTATACCCGTTGTTGTTCTTTGTATCACACAACGGGTATTATTTATTTATTTATTTCATAAGGTTGATTGAGTCCATCAGTAGAGGAAATTTTGGTACTCTAGCAGTTTTTAGCGCTTCTTCTCCTCTTTGCCTCCATGACTCTCTTTGTTGTGACTGAAGGCCGACGTCGTGTCCCTCCAGCCAACGCGCGCGCACCGTCTAGATATGGCTCAGCCAATCAGGAGCGGACTCACTGAGCTGTGAGTGGCGCGCGCAGGGAGGCAAGTAGGTACTGGAAGATCGAGTGCCGCGTTTGTTGTCATTATTTTTTCTAAGTTGAAAAATGATGCGGGTTTTGCACCGTAGCTCCATTTTTTGAAAACGAGTTGATGCTCAGGGTCAAAGAGAAACCGCGTGTGGTGAGAAACGGTAGCTGTTTGTGTCGTGTGAAGCAAGAGAGGCATATTTAAACGCTCCCGCCGGTTTGACGTGTGTCAACAGCACGGACTGATTCCAGCCGGACAGGAGAGGAGAGAACAGGAGAACAAACTGTCCAAAAAGGGCACCGTGTCATATCTGTACGGTGCTTTACTCACTCGCAAATCTAAACAGAACCGGCCTGAACCTCGGCGCCTCGCCGTCTGGCCCGCCCGAGCTCCGGAGAGACCTAACTCGGCTAACAAAAGCATGGCGGAGTTCCTCGAAGACCCATCCGTCCTCACCAAGGAGAAGCTGAAGAGTGAGCTGCTCGCCCACGACATACCTCTGCCCAGCGGAGACCATAAGAAAGACGTGTACGTCCAGCTGTACCTCAAGAACCTGACCGTGCAGAACCAGACGAAGAACCCTCCACCCACAGACACCTTCTCCAGCGACGAGGAGATCACACCCGTGCTGTCCAACAGGAGCCGCTCAGGAAAAGTATGTCTTTTAAAGATGCTTAACACTTCACTTTCAGTAACTATTCGTTTAAATCACAGTTTCTGACAATCACGATTTCTTCTATCACAAATCTGAAACTGAAATGAAAAAGATTTCAAATTGACGAAAATAATCAAATTCCGCATTAGATTAAGTCAAATTGTCACATGAGGTTGCTGGTTCATAACGTAGCAATCGAAAATTTAAATGTAAAAATGTTGAATGCTCATTCAAGACCTAACTGTGGATTTCCTTCTTGATATTTTTAGAATCATAATTTCTCAGCTCAGATTTGAAGCAGAAATCAGAAATGTTCAAATAGACCATTTCATTTTCCATATTAAATTAAGTCACGTCACATGGGATACTGATCTTTAGCAAAGCAATAGAAAATCTGAATGTAAAAAAAGCTGGAAGCTCATCCACTGCATAGTTTTCCCCTCGTAATGCTTAACAGGAGCAGTTCAGGAAAAGTACATCTTTAGATAAAGAATCTTGGAAGATACTTAAGTCTTCACTTTCAGTAATGATTTTATTTTTATATTTATAAGAACCATAATTTCTGACCACAAATCTGAAACCAAAATTCTGTTCAAATAGACTGATGAAGAAAAATAAATGTTATTTTCCCCATTAAAGCACATCACAAGTCGCTGCTGATATTTAGCAAAACAATAGAAATTCTACATGAAAAACGTTGGATGCTCATCAAAAGCATAACTATAGTATTTCACACTTCGTCATTCAGTTAGTTAATGTACGCAAGATTAAATATGCAGACTGGTTGTTATGTTGCAATTGATTTCTTTATGTCTATGATCAACCTACAGAAAGCTACAAGAAAGACTGACAAGGTTCGAAAAGAGGAGCTGGATGTTTTCAGCCTGACTGATGAAGACTTAAAAGCTCAGCTGTTACAGTATGGAATCAATCCAGGTCCCATAGTGGGTAAGTTTTCTCTTTCTACCTCATGAAAAGTTGCATGTGCTCTCAGTAAATGTAAACTGCATTTTAGCTCCACTTCACACAAGAAGCTTTCAGTGAAAGTCAAGAGCAGACTGCCTTATTTGAATGTCTGTTCCTATGTTACTTTATAGCTGATTTAAATTGTTCACTGTTGGGGAAGAATTTGTGTGATTTCACTCATCCCTGTGTGATAGCCTCAACCCGTAAACTGTACGAGAAGAGACTTCAAAAGCTGTTGGATCAGCCTCCATCAGAGACCACTCCACCTGAACCCGAAACTGCAGTTCCAGAGACGGTTACCCTTAAGGCCGATGGAAATCAGAATGGCAATACACACTCAGTGGAGGATCAGTACAGTGACAAAGAAGAAGGTAAAATAGGCAAAATTGTTGAAATGATTTCTCTGTTAAAAATGAGTTGCCTGTTGTCTGCTGCTAATGAATAGTTCTGCTAGAAAGCCACAAAGAAATATTAACCAAAAGTACATTATCCATGATGAATTTCAAGGGCCTGTGATGGTCATATTACTGATGGAGAAAATAGAAGCTTACTGCTTTTAATGTGTATTCATAGAGTAAAAGTATTGAAGATTGAAATCTCTTGTACATCCATGTGGGGCCTATCAAGTAGAATCTAAATATACTGACTGTAAAATGCTGGATTGCCATTTTTAATAAATTAATTGGTTGAATATGGATGGTTTGCATCCTTGGGGAATTTTCTGATCATTTTCTATATTTCTATATTATAGGAGCCTGTTAGTATTCTTCATTTGTACTCATTATGTTTTGCTGTTTCTGTTTTTCAATTTGTAGACATTGTGCCCGCACAACCAGAGCCAGTTCCTATAGCGAGCAAGCCAGTGAGAAGCAGAGGAAAAACACCAGTCACCACCAGGACAAGCAGCAGGCAACGCAGCAAAGTAAAGCCTATTGCAGCATGTTTACGTCAATAAATGCGTTTTATGTTAGTCACAGGGCCAGTCCTGAATGCCACCTGTTTTAACAGAAAATTCTATCAATTCTGTACAGACACTTTTCCCCCTAATGTATTTATGATGTCTCAGGATGATGTAAGACTGAATGCAATTTGAATCACTTACACTTTCTGTCTTGCCTGTTTTAGTGTGTGGATTCCTGAATATTCGCAGACATTTGAAGAGACAGAACCATTGCTAATCTGTACTACTTGTGTCTTAGCAGGTGGAAGAGACAACACAGGCTAATGAACAAACAGGGACTGTGGATGGTCGAGACATTTTACAAGAGTTGTTCCCTGGTTTGCCCGCTACACCCACAGGCATAACGTGAGTATATTTCTTAAAGTGTTTTATTATTGTTTAATTTTAGCTACATTTTCATTTTAGTTGACAATGCCCTTTCCAGTATAAATAACATTGACATGTACCCTTTTGTGTTCAGTGCCACAAGATCTTGAGATTACATTTTTTATATCACTACCTTATCAGTCAGGATGTGTATCATGTTGAATGTGAGGGGAGGAATCTGAAAATAGACGCTAAAAGTGCTAGAATTGAGATATTTTATGTAAATAATGCTACCTGCATTGAAGTTCAATGATGAAGGTTAAACAGCAAAAACATTAAACGAACAATGTTGTAACAGTAACTAACCCTGATCCATGTCTGAAACTATGCCATGTTGGATCCTTGAATTTGAGGAAACTGGGCCTGGAAAGTCACTGGTGAACACATACATACAAATATATACATTTTTGATATCTTTTTTCCTTTCATCTTTTTTTACTTATTCTGTGGCTTGTTTTGGAACAGACAAAAAAAACACAAGTGCCATATTTTAAAAAAGAAATTATGAAAACTTAGTACATTCTGCACACTGCAGTAAATTCAAAAGTTTGTGCTTTTTGTAATGAAGCTAAACAGCAGCTGATCTATGCTCAAAAAACATAACCTAGCGTAATTTATCACACTAAAGTACATATCTAATTACCCATGCAGTTGCTACAAAATTGCATTGCATTAGATTTCATAATACAGGTCAACAAAAAATGTTTGTAATCGTCAGAAATCACAACACACTTTTCAAAACCAGTTTTTCATGCTGATTTCAGATCTTCAGGTTTTTTTTCACTCACATCAACTTTTTATAATACGAGTAATATTAGATTTGCAATAGACTTGTATGCAGTTTTTATTAAATCGCAGGCACCAATCAAGTAAGTTACGACTGTTTCTTCAAAAACGCTTAGCATAAGATTATGTGCAACTATCATTCAGTATATAACTAGCTTCAAAAACTGTACATGCTAAGGAAAATCTAAACACAGATTTGAAATCAGAATGAAAAACACTACTAAATAAACATAAACCTTTTGAACTGTTGACCTGTGTAATTTGGCAGACTCATTTATCCAGAAGGTCTTATGAGGAAACAGTTGCAATATAAGAACCAATTTAATTTCCCGAAGAAGTTTCAGAACATTAACATCTCATAGGTTTTCTTTACATCTTAAAACACAAAAAACACACAAACGTCTGATTTACAAAAGAATATCCACTGATATTCTTTAGGAAACCAAATGGTTCTGTGGCATCTGGCACATTTACAAGAGTACACAGTAACAATATTCCCTTTCTATGCAGTGCCAGTTGTCGGAAGCCGATTCGTGGGGCAGCTGGGCGTCCAGTAAGGCCACTGGATCTCTGGCCAGAAGAGTCCCTCATAAAGCAGAGTGTGTACACGACTTCTAAATCGTCCGTCACACACAGTCGCAGTGCACTGTCACCTAGCCGTCCTCCAGCACGCCGCTCCTATTCCATCTGGCTGAAACTGCTGGTGTTCCTCACACTGGTTGGCTCTCTTTTCTACGTCATTCAGAACGTGACAACCGAGCAGATTGACACATGCAGGCTCTTCATACAGGACAATGTGGTCAATCCACTCCTCAGTGCTATTGGTGGTGTTGATCAGGCGGAGAGCGCTGGTAGTAAATAAGAGCCCCTTCTGTCTGTGGCTCTACAGTGTGTGTGCATGAGCTGCCATTGGTCAGATGAAGGGTCAACATGTTGACAGGTTTTAGTTTTAATTGCAGTCCATCTTTACAACCAGGTCTGAAAATGTGTTTTAAGTAGTTTTTAAACTTTTAAACTGTGTGAGTTGTGTTTTCATCTTCAGCTTTTTTTCTGTTTTTGCTGTTTTGTAGCAGATACCATGACCGAGGAATAAATAGTATTTGCATAGCCTTGTATGATGGTGGAACATTTACCAGTATGTCTGTAGCACTTCAAGGGCTACCCTGACAGAGACACATTTGTTCTGAGTATAAACAAACTGGTTTCCTAAAAGGGTTCAGGACTTGTTAAACACAGGGGTAGTATGAGCCAAATGTGATTTTATTTTATTATTTTTTTTTTTACATATTGGGGCATTATGAAAAGTACAATTTTGCTTTCATTGGACTTTACTAGGTTGTACTGTATGTACATACAAAATTTGATACATTTAGCTGTTTTGTTTTATTTTGACATGATCATGGCAGAAACAATGTCTAGCATCTATAATTAAGCAGTTAGCTTCCATCTAAGTGTATTGTAGCATTGAAACATGCCCAAACTACTGGACTACCAGGTCAGTTATGCAGTCTGCTTTTAGTGCCACATGTGTTGGTCTTCACCAGAGTTTGGTCCACAGCTCTGCACCCTCAGGCAATAGATCACAGTGCAATGCCACTGGAGTTTAACTGGTTCATTTTGTGGTAGATAACTTGGTGTGTATGTAATCTCATCTTGTGACGTGAAAGTATAACTTCTGAAATGCTCAAATCAGTCATGACACAACCCTCTGAAACAACCCTATTGTTTTTCTTTCTTTTCTTTTTTTTTTTCTCCCCATGTCAAACACTTGTTATCTGGCCAAAATATGAATTAAATTCATTGCGGTAATTTAAAAGGTGGCATTTTAGTTGCATTTGCCAAGCATGAAACAGCTTAACCCCATCCTTTCACAGGAATACATGTATGGTGATCTATTGTACTTAAGTTTGCAGGGTTGTCTTTTATTGTATAGTACTATTTGGAAATGAATTGTTTTTGCTTTTTTAACTGCAATATTTTTCTAACACCTTCTAAAAACTTTTTAAAGACAAATAAACGGAGTTCATTTGAGAATGTGATCATCAAAGTGCTGAAGACCACATTTGTTTCTACCTGCTTTGTAGAAGGCAGAAAATGGTTTTTTTTGTTGTTTTGTTTTGTTTTAATGGTAAAAATGTTTGCACTTTGTCACAGGGCAGCTAACGGTGAATGGACATCATGAGAAATTTGGAATTTCCCCTCTATAATAAATTGAGTGTTTAGCTTTGGGTCAATACAGTAATGTGTGAAATAAGAAATGAAAGGCAGCTTTGCCCTTTCATGCTCGTTTAGTAAGTTTATGGGTGTGTGTACGCGCATGTATACATATCACAGTAATGCTCACAAAATGGCTGAGGTTACTTATCAAATTGCATGTTAAGAAGTTAACAAAAGTGGACTCCAGATCAACAATGCTGCAAAGACACTGAATAAATGGTGGGTCTGTGTTGTCATTCATAATGTCTGCACACATTTTTTCAAGTGTAAAGTGCCCATTTGTCAGATGTGAACACATCACAGCTCACATTTTAAGTTTTTCCTAAAGCTAGAACTAAGCAGGGAATTGATGTCCACGTTTATAACCTCAGTTTTCCAAAATTCAAGTCAAAGTCAATAGTGGTGAAGAAACCTGCCTGGGATAGAATAAAAGATGTGCAATTCAGGAAGAGAGCAGTATCACACTTTCCTCTAAAAGTAAGATAGTAAATGAAGCGGTCCTTATAGTCGTGTAAAACTGCAAATCAACGGAGCAACACCTTGCACAAGGGTACTGTGGCAGTTCTGGGATTCATACGCACGACCTTCCATCGTTAGGGGGGCAGATTCCACCAGGCCACTAGCTGCCCTAGGTGACCTTCACCTGCAGTAAAATGCAGGAACAAAGTATTAGGCCCAATTTTAATCTTGTATATAAATCACGTGTATTTAATCTGCGTGTGTGGGAGGATTTAAATACTGGATTTTGTCGGTCTGTTTCATAAATGAAGTCAAATCAATCGGAATCGGTGTCCATGCAGGAGAAGAGGAGACGAGGTCAGGCTTCCTCTGGGTCTCCTTGAGGCTGCAATAAACCCTGCCCCTTGTTGCGAAGCTCCGCCTTTGCTCAAATCTGATTGGTTGATGGGTATGATGGGCGGATCTTTCCTCTCTCCGACATTAGCAGGCGCGGAGCTGTGGTCTGTCTCTACGAGCGGAGAGGAGCAAGCGCCATTTTAGACCGGTCCAAGAAGTAAGGGGTTTACCCTCTTTCTCTTATTTTTTTCTTGTTAAACTGCTTCGTTTACATGTCAAACAGAATATGACACTGTCTGCGAGGGGCTGGGACTTGTGCTTTGTCCTTGAGTTTCGTTGTTGTCCTCTAGACGCATAGGCCCCGACTACTCTTATGTGTGACCCGAGGACAGCCTCAGCCGGCCGGTGGCTGAGATAGACCGGTTCTTGTAGATAACGTGACACGGTGTCTTCTCTTGACTGGTGTTTTGTTGAATGTCGACGTGCTTGCTTATATACTGATATTCCTGGCTGATAAATAACCCTTAATCGTTGCTCTTTAGCCGCCACCAAAATGTACCCCACCGCTCTGACCCAACTGGCGCGGGCGAACCCCTTCAGCGCCCCCCTCTTCACGCTGCAGAAGCTGGAGGAGCCCTCACAGACCCCCGCCACTAAAGGACACAGCCGCAGGCTCGCAGCTGCCTCCGTGGCTGGTATGTTACCTAAGCTTTATTCTTGTATACGGACCCCAGCTTGACTTTAGTTATGATGTACTTTGTCCAAAACGATCAATCTAAAGTCACTGCTAGCATATCCTCGTGCACCCTTGTGGCTAGCTTAAGCTAATCTTAATTGAAACCAGTTCTAGTATGACAAATTATTTTATAACGGTTTTACCCCTTTTTTGCTTTGTCAAATCGTTGAATTGTTGCTTGAACGGATGTCCAGAGCTCTGGAGGACGCCCCGCATGTTCAGGATTTAAAAAGGTCGGAAATTTTAGCAAGCTAGCTAGAGCTAGCCAAGCTAGTGTAGATGTGTAGATAAGTAGTCGCTTTAGGACAAGAAACACCATTTTGCTTTAAAAAAGGTCTGATCCTGAGTGGTTGTGTATGCTTGGTGTTCATTTTTCTTCCGGCAGTTTTAAAGAATGTCTTTTTTTCACGATCGTGGGCCTGGTTGTGGTTCCATGGAGGACAGTGAAGGACAAAGTTGGGTCAGCAGAGCCTGCAGTAAAGATGTGGGGAAAAGTTCAGTACGAGCTTACTCTGATTGCCCACTGATAGACCACCTAAAATACGACCAGAAAAAAAACACAATTACGTTAGTAGAGCCTTTCTTTTTAAGAGTCCTAGGTACATGACGTCCATGTACACCCAGCATGTTAACAACGCCTCATCCCATTGGCTTCTGCAGTAGCTGTATTCTCATATCCAATATCACACATCCTGTAGTTGCCCAACCTTCCTTAAAACCACTGTTTTCTCAAGCTGTCATGTGGCAGTATTTCTTCTATTTGATTACTTGGTTTGTGTTTTAAATTTTATGATTCCATGGAAAACATATATCTGCCCTATCATACTCCTGACAGTTATATTGTTTAGAGGTTGGAGTTTTATAAATGAGGCTCTCACTGATCACATTACAAACCATCAGTAATCCATAATCCAATCCAGAGTTAATCCATAGGTACTGTCAAATGATGCACATCATTTGTTTGTATTACTTTGATTTTGTGGAGCTTGATGAAAAGTTGTCAGTAATTCCTGTTCAACTTATCAAGGAGTGCTAGTAATGCTGGTTTGACTTTCAGCCCATAAAGGTCAACAGTCTGCGTAACCTTTGGCGCCGAATGCTATAACGCTAACTTCCATTAAAACTCTGCAGACATTGAGGTGCCGAATGAATGCCATTCCGTGTTTCTCTTCAGAGGGAGACAGCTGTGAGTTTGGCTCACAGAAGTATTTCATCCTGTGCGGCTTCGGTGGGATTCTCAGCTGTGGTACCACACACACAGCAGTGGTGCCACTCGACTTGGTCAAATGCAGGTTGCAGGTCTGTGTGCGTGTATGCTGGAGTCCTGAGTGTGTATGGTCCCAGCACCCCAAGCATGTTTGATATTGTCTTGTGATGCATGAGCATGTGTGTGTTGTGTTCCTCATATAACAGACACAGGTGATAGCTGTGAGTTTGGTTCTGGGAAATACTACGCCCTCTGTGGCTTTGGGGGCATCCTGAGCTGCGGTATCACACACACAGCTGTAGTGCCCCTGGACTTGGTCAAGTGTCGACTCCAGGTCTGTACTCACACCCGACTCACTAACAAATGTTAAAGCCTGGTGCAAATAAATACTCACTTAAGTGGGCATGATGAACCCAAAGTCTCTCCACATATTAAAAAGAAGCATATTCAGTTTACCTTAGTTTACCTTGTTTTGTGAATAATTCAATTATACTGTTTACACCTGATGACTTCATGCATCTTGAGTATCAGGATTATATCTGGGTAAGGCAAAGCCACTTAAAATGAAAGCTTAGACGCAGACGAGAACGCATTCAAGTATTTAATATTACCATTTGATCAGTTGTACGTTAAACCTTGTGATTTATTCATGCCTTTTTAGTGATTTGTATTTATGTAAAAATGTCCTCTTGATGGAAATGTCAATGAGAATAAATCTCTAACCAGTAATGTTTTGATGTTTGGTGGATTTTTTTTTTATTTATTTTTTTTTTATTTTGTAATCCAGCATGTTAATGCCATTTGTGACTACATGAGTGTATTCACCATTACCAACTGGTTCAGAATGGAAGTTTCCTTGTGCTTTTATGTACATGTGTTCCATCAGCTGCTTTCTTACTAATTTTTATGCTTAGGTGGACCCAGGAAAGTACAAGAGCATCTTTACCGGATTCTCAGTAACAATCAAAGAGGATGGTGTGCGGGGACTTGCTAAAGGTTGGGCGCCCACATTCATCGGCTACTCCATGCAGGGTCTCTGCAAGTTCGGATTCTATGAGGTGTTCAAGATACTGTACAGTGATATGCTTGGAGAGGTATGTTAACTTACATCGCATAAAGAATAACTAAGGATTAGTTCTCATTAAAATGTGTGCATGTTAGTCTAGCTTCAGATGGGTCTCCCTTACTTGTTATGCAATATATAGTACATTGCTGGTAACATGCTTCAGTGACAAATTCTGAGAGTAGGCTACATAATGGTGTCTGTATACATATTCTGTTAATCTAAATAATGCCAATGTTTAATCAGTATTAATAACTAATAAAGAGTAGTTGGGTATATGCAAGGTATGGGCTTTCCCAGCAAAAATACTTTTCAAGTTAAGGGTTTTTTTTTGTGTGTAATTTCTGCCATACACACAGTACATAGAAAAATGAAACAATGTTCCTCTCGTACCATGGTGCAACACAAGAACAGAACACAAGACCACAAGTGCAAACAGGACAAAGAGCTCAAAAAAAGAACATGAGCAACAATGTTTGATGGTTAATCAGTGGTTTTGTTAAATGATGATTGATGCTGTGATACGTTAGCTCTTGTTTGCACTGCTTCAAACTGAAAGTGTATTCTAGAGAGATCTTATATATGCTGTGTAATCTGAACTTGGCAATAGTGTTTCTCAGATATGTATTAATGACCCTGCTCCTATAGGAGAATACCTACTTGTGGAGAACCTCTCTATACCTGGCAGCATCTGCAAGTGCAGAGTTCTTTGCTGATATAGCTCTGGCCCCTATGGAGGCGTGTAAAGTGCGCATCCAGACACAGCCTGGTTATGCCAACACCCTAAGGGAGTGTGCCCCCAAGATGTATGCTGAGGAAGGCCTCTGGGCGTAAGTTTCTTTTCCCTCTTTGTCTAAGCAAAAGGGCTGATTTGTTTTACAGGTGGTTGGTTGCACACGTTCCTTAGATCCACCTCTGGGGAATCTTTATCTCTGGTGCTGTTTCTCCAGACTGGAGGTTCCCAGCAGCTTTTCTGGCTGTACAGTTGGAGGTGCTTGAGTCATTGGCGTGTGAGAACAGTCTACCTGCTTCTTCAGCTCAATCACTGCCCTGGCACCCTTGCTGGACTTAACCAGGGCAGGAAAGCTGTGGTGCGGACAAACAGTTCTAATATTAGTTGACATGCAGTAGATTTTTATTTTTGTTGAGTGTGGACATGCAGTTCAGTTTGGCTTCAGATAGAAAAATAATGGTCTAACTTCTGCGAATAGGGCTTCTGTAGAGACAAATATGCCGTTTTCTTCAAATGCAATGTATTTTGATAATGGCTTCTACTTCCCTGACATTTGTGGAATGAACATCTATAATATCTTTCTGACAGATTCTACAAGGGTGTAGTCCCTCTGTGGATGAGGCAGATCCCTTACACTATGATGAAGTTTGCCTGCTTTGAGCGCACAGTTGAATTGCTCTACAAGTATGCGGTGCCCAAACCCCGCAGTGAATGCAGCAAACCTGAGCAGCTGTTGGTTACCTTTGTGGCTGGTTATATTGGTAAGTCTGACAAATGAGTGTTTTGGAGAGTCAAGTAATCACTTTTGCCACTGAATAACCTCAACCTCAATTACATTAACTTGTACATTTATTTATTTTTAAAAATATAAATGCAACACAACTATCATTTTATGGTGGAGTGGGGAATGCTGATTTTTGACTACTTTGCTTTCATTTTCTGTGTAGCCGGTGTGTTCTGTGCCATCGTATCCCACCCTGCTGACTCTGTGGTGTCTGTGCTGAACAAGGAGAAGGGAAGTACTGCTGGTCAAGTATTGAAGAGGCTAGGACCCATGGGTGAGCATCTCCCTACTTGTGTGAACATTAAAGCAGACACAAACTTTTTTTGGTAACAATTTTTACTTGTACAGTAGTTTCATTTGTAGAAAAGGAATATGGTTCCACAGGCTGTTAGGATTTGCTGTTCAATTGTACAACACATCAAAAATCAAGCAATGCAATAAAATGTAAAAATGCACCACAAGCTTGTTTGCATTAGATCTGGGTTTCTCAACCAACAGGCCAGTGAAGGCTTTTGATTAATATTGAAAAGGTTGAAAAGGAACCATTGCATTAGATAAATCCTATTGTGAAGCTAGTGGAAATTCACATCTTGGCAGAACTGACAACTTTGAAAGTGAATAACAAGGTTCTCATTGTTTAGTGGCTTAGCTGTAACATTTCAGTCAGTAAAGTAAATAAACACATGAGGATGGCGGCCTTAGACAAGGTCGGCTGCAGCAGCTCACGTTTACTCTACAGTGCATGTAGTAAAGCTTCTAAACGTTCACTCATTCTGTGTTCCTGGTATGTTGAGTTACTTTTTCTTGGATAACACGCTCCTTAGATCCACCTCTGGGGGGTCCTCCAGCTGTGGGACTGCTCTCTCTGAGTGCTGTTTCTCCAGACTGGAGGCTCCCAACAGCTTTTCTGGCTGGACAGTTGGAGGTGCTTGAGTCATTGGCGTGTGAGAACAGTCTACCTGCTTCTTCAGCTCAATCACTGCCCTGGCACCCTTGCTGGACTTAACCAGGGCAGGAAAGCTGGTGTGCGGACAAAAACGTCTTAATATTTCAGGTGACGTGAATGTGGTAGAATTGTTTCATTTGGCTTGTTTTTGACACTTTTTCAGGTGTGTGGAAGGGCCTGTTTGCCCGTATCATCATGATCGGTACCCTGACTGCCCTGCAGTGGTTCATCTACGACTCTGTCAAAGTCTACTTCCGCCTGCCCCGTCCTCCTCCCCCTGAAATGCCAGAGTCTCTGAAGAAGAAGCTGGGACTCACAGAGTAGAGAGCACCTCACCTATCCTATCCCTTGATGTCCAGCTTTCCTCTTTTTTTTTTTCTATATTTAAATTTACGGCTGCTCTGCTCCTTCCCAGGCCGCTGCTAGTCTCTTCCATCTGTGCAGGAGGGTGAAACTTCCTCTGGAAGTTTCATAGATAAATATGACATGAATGAATACCACCTGGTTTTAAAGTATGTTTGTCAATAGTATGATTAAAAGTATCTGGAAAGAAAACACGTGAAGATGTTTTTTCATGTATGGATGTCTTGGCACACTTTCTCCTGACCTACAAGATGTCTTTACTGGTGAATGGCAGTAAAACTAAAGGTCAGTGTCAGTAGTATTATGCATTCACACTCCACTGGAGCACAACAGTGCATTGTTTGAATATTTCTTGAAAAAAAGGGATGAAATAAAGAAGCTGAACCCATGTGTTGAGATTAAAGCGGTTTTATTTGTTAGAGTTTTAAAGGAAAGGACTGACTGGTGAGTAAAGGGCTGCACTTAATGTCTTAGTCATGCTTAACAATGGCCCTCTTATGGTTTTTATTTTTATTATTTACACCTTTTTGTGTATGTCAGGGATGTCCACTCTTTGGTTGCAATTGGACCGTGTGATTTTTAGGAAAGCAGGAAAACAAATGCCTAAAAACACACTGACTGACGAAGTGAAATTAGAGATGTTCCTGCTTGTATTGAATTATTCCAGTTGTACTTTACATCGGTGGTTTTGGACACCGCTGGTGGTTTTTAAGGTGATTTTGTTTTCCTATTGAGAAAATAACTTCATAGATCTATAAGGTGTGTGTAGTGTAAACCTATGTAGGAAGGCAAAGTGTGTTTTTGCAATTATGTTAATTTCTAAATTTCAAACAAAATTTCAATGTTTGCTAGTTAAATGTATAAAACAAAATCACATGTTTATGATTGACACCATACAGTCTGCTTTTGAATGAATGTGGTTTCAGTTTAGTCTTCCTGGCTGCCAGAGGAGCTCTAACATGCAGTACTAGATGAGGGGTCTGATCAGTGAACAGCTAATCACGTGGGTTCCTTCTATGTTAAAATGAAAACTGCACGGGTTGGTTTGGACACATTTATATTGTGCCTACACTCTGGGTGAGGTATCTGAACAGACATGAAGTGACATGTTCTTTGACGCACCCAGTACTACTCCGACCTCACCACACACTCCCTCCTCTCACACTGATTTTGAGATTTGCTTAGTTGGATCCCCAAGGTCAATATCGGACAGTGTAAAATGAGTGCTTGAGAATTCCATCTGGATTAGCTAGCGACTACCCGCCTGCCGCTTGGGGACACTAGGCTTTCATGATTAAAGCAATTTCATAATTAAAAAATATCACAAAATCCATTAAAGTTTGTATTTTGTGTTTGCAAACTTTATCCCAGATAGCAGCTGACTCTTGTTGCTAATAAGTATATAGTCAGTTATGAATGGCCCCTGATTGCTTAG
>JBBPDE010000128.1:6788112-6800437 GCA_037974605.1 Nannopetersius ansorgii
GGTGAGGTATCTGAACAGACATGAAGTGACATGTTCTTTGACACACCCAGTACTACTCCGACCTCACCACACACTCCCTCCTCTCACACTGATTTTAAGATTTGCTTAGTTGGATCCCCAAGGTCAATATCGGACAGTGTAAAATGAGTGCTTGAGAATTCCACCTGGATTAGCTAGCGACTACCCACCTGCCGCTTGGGGGCACTAGACTTTCATGATTAAAGCAATTTCATAATTAAAAAATATCACAAAGTCCATTAAAGTTTGTATTTTGTGTTTGCGAACTTTATCCCAGATAGCAGCTGACTCTTGTTGCTAATAAGTATATAGTCAGTTATGAATGGCCCCTGATTGCTTAGTCTTTGAATGATCATTTCCAATGCCATGCTCACGCTCACCTTGCCTTTTTCTGCAATCAGACACACTTAGCTAGATAGAAATTTGATGAGGTGAGGAGGAGCTCAGTTTTTTTTTCTGTGCACCTAAAGAAAGGCGTACTTAAGCTTAAATCAATCTCCTGCATAGTCAAGGTGTTGCAGTGATGGGTTTAGAGGAGCTACAGTGTGAAGTGAAGTTACAGTGGATGTTCTGCTCCCAAGTCACGTTTAATTTGTCTAATCTCACTGTGCCAGATGCAGATTCATTGTGATAGATGCCATTCATTACTTGGTATAGGTTCGTTAAGAGATTATGCTATTTGAGCCCTGACTGACAGGATTAACAGTAAAATAATATCTGTTCCCAGGGGAAGTGAGATGCTAAAACCATTCATCATGCAAGGTTCAGTTCCAGATATAGTTTATAGAGTTGTATGAGTGGTCCTCTATTGAGTGATTACCTTGTAATTTTTTTTTGTAATTTTAGTACCGTCTTCTAAAAATTGGTGCTGTATAATCCTGCAAATTACCTTCCCCTCTGGCTTTGAATCATTTTCTTTCTGGAAAGGTTCACCACAGGCATCCCTGACCATCAGACTGTCTCATGGCATAAAATGCCTTTTAGTTCAACAGTGTACTTGTCTTTAAGGCCCATTTGTGTGCATTTTAAATGTAATCTACTCTTTTAAAAGATGAACTGCAATGGAATATTGTATAACTGATCCCTAGCTAACGTTTATAAATATGTATTTTTGAAGGTACCACCACAGAGACATGTTGAGGGTGCAGTCCTTCATTGCTGGGCTATTAGAGGTGACTTCTGATAGACTGGCCTCCTTCCCATTTATAGAAATCTCTGCACTCTTAACAGTGTACCTATAAACCATCCTTTCTGAACTTATGTACCGCATCATTGTTCAGCATGATCTCCACTGCTCTCCACTCCTCCTCTTGTTTACCTTGTGTGTGTGTGTGTGTGTGTGTGTGTGTTTCATCTCCCTCACAAACACCTCTTCATTTTCTCTGAGACTCAGGCTTACAGCAGGTCTTTGTGGCTTCTCTTTTAACAACACTGTGTTAATAACAGAAAACCTAGAGTCACCTGAAGCCCAGCTCCTCACTCGCCGCTGCTGTAGAAGCTGCAATTGTAACCCCTCATTCAAACATGGCTTATATGAATCACATCATACATCACACAACTGAATACCTATGTAACTATCAAATAACTCTCACATTCTTATATAAAAAGTAGTCAATCATGAGCTTTTTGCTTTTGTGAATTCTATTTAACTTACAAAACAAAAGGGAGAATTGTAGCTTAAAAGAAATGACTGTATGAGATGGCCCAAAGTTTCTAAAATTTGTGAGAGTGTTATCTACCGAAACAAATCTACTGGTTAGCATTAGCATTCAATGCCACATACAGATATTTAATTTTATACACCCTCCATAAATGATCCCTTACGAAAATTAACCATGGTTTAGTATGATTAAATAACCATGTTTTCATGTTTTTTTGGGGTAACTATGAAGTGGTATATGTAAACTATTGTAAACTAGGTATATGTAAACTATGGTAGTACCACAGCTACCATGAAGTGATATGGATAAAACATAGTAAAACTATGGTTGCTGCATAAAAACCATAGGAAACCATAGTGTATCCTCGTAAGGGATGTTAGCAAGACAACATTATGACAGTAAATTCTACATTAATAACTATCCATACAGCCCAATGCATTTGCGCTCCATGTCTTAAATTTCTTGACAGGTTCTAATGCCCTTTCCTCATGCATATACATGCATGAATTTTTAGTGGACTCTGAATCCGTTCCGGCGGTAATTAATGGTTACTGAGGTGCAGCAGACCCTTCTGAAAATCTCTTTTTTTACTGTAAAAAAAACCCCCAGGAATACATAATAAAGCTTTTGGAAAACGTCAGCGTACATGGACTGGTATTATAGTAAAATTTGTTGACAAAAATATATAATTTGTACAAATATTTACATTCACAAGTAATGTATAATTATAAACATAATTACAAACATATAATACAAGTATAATATATAAAATATCTAATACATCAAATAATTACCGTTTCATTACATACAGTATAGTGTTTTTGGCGGTTAATCTTTTTAAGTCATGTGAGAGAGCAGGGTCAGACAGATGGGAACTGTCATGGGGATTAGAGTAACACCATTAGCTGTCTGCAGACACTCAGGTTAAACCAACGCCAGAGAAGGAGTGGAGTGGCTGAGACTCAGCCCTTACTTTCCTCTGCAGCTCTGAGGAAAGTCCAGGCTGGATGGCTCCGAGGGCTGTATGACAGACTGCCGCTGAAAGACTGCAGTCACCTGCTCCACCGCCATGTTGGTCTCGTGGTGGTACCTGTACCTGGGAGCTCAAAGCATCTACAAACAAGGCAAGTGTCCGATCGAAGCTCGTGTGAGTGCTGAAGCTTGCTGATCTGGATTTGTGTGCCAGCAGAGGCTCTGATGTTGCTTATAGAGACACAGGGCGCGTGTTTCCATAGTGTGGGTGTGTCATGGATGTGACCTTGATCTGAGGAGACTTGGATCAGATACTCAGTGAGCAGGTTCTTACTGCATTTGAGGGGATTTTCTGAGCCAGACCTGCAGCACGTTTTGCTTCCTGAGCATCTGGTCTGAGTGTCAAGATTAGAGATCACTAAACTTTTTAAAAAGGTATGTCATATATATATATGTGTGTGTGTGTGTGTGTGTGTGTGTGCTTATATTTTGCTGTTTATATAACATGTATATCTTTAATTGTATATACTTACTATGGAATCAACTTTTATTTGGGTTGAATGTTTACTGTGCATGTCTGCCACCCCTGTATTTGTCACATTAACATTCATAGTCTCTTCCACTCGTTGATTTCATCGATATGTTAAGTAGTCAAGGACACCTGTGTTTGTGGGCACTGGTGTGACTCTTACTTGACTGTTTTTCTGCAGTGGTGAACATGGCGTCTGTGCTGCAGAAACTTATCACTCCCCTGTTCAGTGGGCCTGCTGAGCCTCCAAGGAACAAAGTTACTGTGGTCGGAGTGGGTCAGGTTGGAATGGCGTGTGCTGTCAGTATCCTGCTGCGGGTGAGATTACTGCGAGTCTACACAGTATTTACCACTGTGACTGTTTCTGCGAAATCATTTTGGCTGGTGAAACATCTTAAAGAAGGCTAAGATATATGACAGGATACTTGATCTGACAATGGTCAACACAAAGCTACTTCATCAGTACAGCTGACTATGACAATATCCCTAAAATTTCCTTCTTATCTAATCAGTTGGGACTTGGGTGTGAAAGTAGACGTCTGCATCCCCAGACCATAATCTCATGCAATAGATTTAGAGCGGCGATACTAAGGTAGTAATCTCCTTTGGCCAATTAGCAGCAAACAGAGATGTGTCACCACAATCCAGTCAAGAGCAAGCCGCTCGCCCTGGGCTTGGTTTGACAGGATGAATCAGGAAGCTTGAGAAGAACAAAAAAAGAGACCACAGAAATGACAGTTTTTCCTCACTCTGTAGGAGCTGGTTGATGAGCTTGCCCTGGTGGATGTGATGGAAGACAAGTTGAAAGGAGAGATGATGGACCTGCAACATGGAAGCCTCTTCCTCAAAACCCCTAAGATTGTCTCAGGCAAAGGTATGCAGCTCAAATGAGCAGAATAGGTAGATAGATGTCTCCTTTGTGTGGATTGGCTACAGTTTGAGAATATTCACTCTTTGAGAGGAAATTCTTATTTCTTTCATTTTAACCAACACTCACCGTTCCACAGATTACTCGGTGACAGCAAACTCGCGAATCGTGGTGGTGACAGCGGGCGTACGGCAGCAAGAAGGCGAGAGCAGACTCAACCTTGTGCAGAGAAATGTCAACATCTTCAAGCACATCATCCCACAGATTGTTAGATACAGCCCCAACTGCATCCTCATTGTGGTGTCTAACCCAGGTATACAAACATACATTCAACACCAAGAATATGTTTTTAGATACATGGATAAGATCTGTGGTGTCCAGTCTTGTCCACAAAGGGCCCAGCGTTTTCAGCCCAGCCTAGCAGGGGCTCGCATGATTAACAGTTTGAAGACTGTAACTAATTTGAGATGAAACCCTGTAGCTACACTGGCCCTTTGCAGATGGGGTCACATACTGCATTAGGTTTATGACTGATGTTATATTTAACAAGAGCATGTACGTATACCACTCACTCTGAATTTCTGGCATGCAGTGGACATTTTGACCTATGTGACCTGGAAGCTGAGTGGTCTCCCCAAGCACCGCGTGATTGGCAGTGGCACTAACCTGGACTCAGCCCGTTTCCGTTACCTTATGGCAGAACGCCTGGGCATCCACCCCACTAGCTTTAATGGTTGGATCCTGGGAGAGCATGGAGACTCTAGCGGTAAGATGGAGTCACTCATTAAAAAATTTAGCAGCCATAATTACGTACACTCCTATTCGACTCAGTATCGCAGTCCTACCTATGGGTGATACGTGAAGGCTTGAGAATGTGATGTGTTCTAGTTCCTGTCTGGAGTGGCGCGAATGTGGCAGGAGTGAACCTGCAGAAACTGAATCCAGACATCGGCAAAGACACCGATAGAGAGAACTGGAAAGAAACTCACAAGATGGTAGTTGACAGGTATATCCACCATTCATGGTCCATACTGTGATACCCTCCATACAAACAAACAGTAATTGGAGTGTGTGTTCATTGTCTGCAGTGCCTACGAGGTAATAAGACTGAAAGGATACACAAACTGGGCTATCGGACTGAGCGTAGCTGACCTGACCGAGAGCCTTATTAAAAATCTGTACAGAGTCCACCCTGTCTCTACAATGGTGAAGGTCAGTCAAATAATACAGTATTTAGAGTTACTTATATTCAATACCTCAGATTTATTTAGTGTTTTTAAATGTGAAACTGCATGAATCTGACTGTACTTCTAAACAAAAACTTAATTGCACATTGCTTGACAGAAGCCACACAGGTGAAAACTCATTGTGTCCAACTTGTGTCCACCAGGGCATGTACGGTATCAGCGATGAAGTGTACCTCAGCCTTCCATGTGTGCTGAGCAGCGGAGGAGTGAGCAGTGTGGTCAACATGACGCTGAATCAAGACGAGGTGTCCCAGCTAAAGAAAAGTGCAGACACACTGTGGAACATTCAGAAAGACCTGAAAGATCTGTAAGATGCTCACAAGAGAGGGCGCTTATAATCAATCACACTGGTCCAGCACCTGTACTCTATTATAGTACTGATCCAAGATCACTTTCCTCCTTTTCCACGCTTATAGTAATAATATAGCCAAAGCAAACCAGGTATAGAAACAGCACTTTTAGCCTTGATATAGGAATGTTATGTTGACTACTCTGTGAGATCAACATTAAAATGTCACATGCATAAACGTACATTAAATGTTCACCTCCATTTTTGTTTAAGAAATGCCTGAAGTCTGAAAATAAAGACTTGGAAGAACAGATATTTACAGATTTTGGAAGGTTTATTAAAGTGTGGCTTTTTTTCCCCATGTAAAAATGTACATCAGACGTATACATTGTTTAAAATACATATTTACAAATTGCATTTCATAAAGGCTACTAATTCTTCCAGGAGTGAGGAATGATGGAGTGACATGATGGTCGTGGCTCGTCCAGTATATAGCAGTCTCATAACAGTTTCAACACAGCACACTTCAAACAAGCAGTTGGCACTTCAAGGCGCAACATAAAGATCCAGTAACATTTTAAGATAAAACTAGAGACCTCTATGTAACAGCATAGTAAGCAATGAGTAGCAGTCCTTTCAGAAGCAGGTCAATGGGCATCAATGATAAAGTCAATCATAATGTGCCCTTTGTTGGTTCAAGAAGTTCATGTATCTCCTCCATGGAGATATGCAACGTAGAAACCACATAACCAGGCCCAATTTGGGCTGATGATCAGGTCCCATAAATAACAGCTATCCAAAGGTAACATTGCTTTCATAGCAGGCAACTTTGCCAAACATAAGCACCACCTCCTCTCAAAGATGAGAACTTCTCATTTTTGACGTTCACTGGAGTGTTACCGGAAGCGCATCAAGTTGTGTTTTTTGTTTTGTTTTAAATAAGTGGTGACCACTCATAGGATGAAAACTATATAGAAAAGTCTGTTATACCATGGCGTTGCTTTCACCGACTTTATCCACCAACTAGCAAAAGAAGGAGGAAAAAGACCATTACTTTGAGTATTCATTCAGGTACAAACAATGATTAAAATGCCAGAAAATTATTTTATTTTCAAAAAGCACACTCGTAAAATGAGTTAAAGGATGTGCATCTTTTCAAGAGTGCAGACAATTAACAACCTACTAGGAGGATTTGGCATGAAACTTACCCCACTGATTCCAGGGAGATTAAGCAATGATCCAAGAATCGGTATTCTTCTGATGAAGCCCACTGCAACTGGAAAGAAGCCCCTAAAAAACACAAAGACCATCAGACAGGGGTGGCTGCATTGCCAAGATATTAGAGAAGTATAACTATAGACGTCCAACATGCTCAGAATCACTATACAGTATGAAGACTTGATTACTACTAGACCAGTTTAATAATCTCTAGCAGTTTACTACTAGAGAAAATTTTAGTTCTCCTAAAGCAGGGGCCTTGCAGAACATTAACATGAAACACCTGATTCTCCAAATCAGGATCATAAACATTAATTAGATGGTCAAGTTAGGGCTGGCACTAAAGACTGTAGGAGGGTGTATCTCTCTACTTTCATTTACGCATTTGGACAGAGGCTGGAACTGGGTGGGGCAACACTGTCCTAAACTTACCTAAAAAGAAGGAAGAACCCATAAACCTCCAGGACCACACCAATGATCGGCCACCCAATCAACACCACAAATACACCCCCTAAGAAGAATCCTGTGGCTTTCATCTTGTGCCGCTGGAAGAAGAATCTGAAGGTTCGTTCCAGTCCGATAACGAAGGAGAGGCCTGCAACAAACAATATCTGGACAGCGCGCGCGCGCGCACACACACACACACACACAGATACAAGTAATAATATTAATACTACTACTACTACTACTACTACTACTACTACTACTACTAATAATAATAATAATAATAATAATACTCAGTACTCAGTGTCAACACACAGATACATGTAATATTAAACCTTCTACTAATAATATTGAAATAAAAAATAGCAGCAGATACAGAGAAGTAGGCTCTAGAAGAAGGTAAGTAAAGTCTCAGTAGTGTCCCTAACACACACGCACACAGTTGGTGCAGTTTGAACCTCCACAGGTCCTACAACAAACTCAATGAAGAGACTCTGAAATCACCCACACTTAATTAAAGAGAGACAGTTCTGGTCTGTATAAGGTAAAGTTTAAACATCCACCGATGAAAACTTGTATCACAGGTCCCCACACTCACATTCCCAATCGCCAGCAGGGCCTTATCGAAAAACAGGATCATCCCAAAGAAGAGGAAGAACACGCCGAAGCCTGTTAGTCCCATCCCTATCTCTGAGGAACAAAGAGGAGAGGAAGAGAAGTTTCAGCACAAGAACCACCATTGAGAGACACAGACAGCAACAAGCCATTTAAATAATAATGTAACAGTCTAAGGATATTTCAAGACACGTGTTAAAGTGCGTTTGTGTGTGAATGTGCAGAGGAGCGAACTGAGGCTGTGGAGCTCCAGGCCAGTCCCGGAATCTTCATTCATTCACCCTGCAGCCCCTCCAGCCTCAACACAGCCTCATCAGCCCCCCTGAGCACCACACACGAGAAGAAAATCACTCACTCTGAGAGTCCGTTAAAGAAATCATCTTTCCTCTCTCTGTTCCCTTGAGTTTTTCTGACTGAACGGAGAAAAAGAGCCGCACAGACACAGCTTCGCTATCGCCACGTCTTCCGGAAACACGTAGAGCCTCAGCACTAAGAGACTTACACAATCAGAGTCTCTCCCCAAATATACACACGCACACATATATATACAGACACAGCACTGAGAAAGACTTACACAATCAAAGTCACATCAAACATACACACACGCGCGCCCACAGAGCTGGTGGAGCGGCTGGTTGCCTAGAGATTAGGGAGTTGCCCCTTTGATAAGATGGTCGTGAGTTTAAATCCCAGGACCGCTGGTGGGACTACTGAGGTACTTTAGCGGAAGGGACCGTCCCCACACAGTACACACGTCCCATTGGTGAATGAATTAAATACATACATGTATACTTAATTCTACTTTAATTGTACCCATTTTTATTCGTGTTTTAGAAAATCCCCGATTTGTGTTCTTTTGAAATGTACTTATTGTTTGTATACAGTATGTACAGTCAAACATGAGTGGCTCTCGATACATTTCATTGCGTGTTGTATTTGTACGACTATGCATGAGATAAATAAAGAATCTTGAATCTTGAATCTATATATACATATACACACTTCAGCAAGAGATCTGAGGACACTTAGGCACATCTTTTAGGACACTTGGGTATCAACAGTCTTTTATTTGTCAACTGAGATTACCCCCACTTAATTATAAAAAAACAAACAAATCACCAAAATCCAATGAAAGCGATCGATTAAATGCTTTTCCCTATCAAGAAACTGAAACGATGCATTGAGATTAAACCTTTTAATATATCTAAACCTGTAAATCTTTTAATAAAACCTGTAACCTTTTAATAAAATAACAATTGCTTGCAAAGTTTTTATTCGATATGTATTTTATTTGCGTTGTATCTATATTTTATGTGTTTTGTATTTATTTTTGTTGTTCAACATTATTATTATCATTCATAGATAGATAGATAGATAGATAGATAGATAGATAGATAGATAGATAGATAGATAGATAGATAGGTAGATAGATAGATAGATAGAGGTTTAATTTAACTAACAGTTGATTTTATTGTTTTATTTGATATGTATAGTTTGATTTAATATTGGTTTGTATTTATTCGTTTTTTATCTTTCTATTTACTGTTCATGAGTATGATTTACATACTGACAGATTTATTATTATTTTTGGCTGGCACTTTTCGCATAGATTTGCAAAGTTTACCGGCGTGAATACACCTCCTGGTTCTAGAACTTGCGGCGCTTGTGGGAAATGTAGTTTTCTTCTTTTCGAGCGCCGTAAACATGTCCGGTGCAAAACACCGATCAGAACTACAACACCCACAACACATTCAAAAATACATTTACAACGGAGCCTGGATACGTGTTCATTGAACAGTGACAGTGTTCGTTGACAGTGGTTTTTGGTAACATGCTCTCTTTAGGGTTAGTGTAGTCCGTATAACAGGAGAGGTATTTGTGCAGAAATTTTCTTCTACAGCTGTGAAGATGAACACGGTTTTTGCTGTGACTTTAGTTTTTGTTGGTTGCTGCAGTAATGTGGTGTTCTTGGAACTTTTGGTGAGGTGAGCACAACTTCTCCACACAGAACAGACAAGACCGGAGAAATCCTCTCCACGAGGTGATGTTTCAGGATAATGGGAAACTATAATGATAACTCTGTATCCAGACAGAGCAGCATTCACAGCAGTGCTTCTTAGTTTTGGTTAATTACAGTACACTAATGGTGGAGCTGGTGGTTTGGCTGGTTAAGGAGTTTGCCCCTGCGATTAGAAGGTCGTGGGTTCGAATCCCAGGACTGCTAGTGGGACCACTGAGGTACACTTGAGCAAAGTGCCAACCCCATACACTGCTCCATGGTGGCAGGACAGTGCTGCTCTTGGTGAATTTGTTAAATGCAGATCAGGAATTTCACACTGATTATGAGGGGCCATTATTTTAAACCAGTATTCTGCATGTGATGTGGTCAAGTTCCTCAAAACGTGAGGTTTCGTGTCCAACTGAAATACCCCTTTGTGACTGGAAACTCTGCAGGGACTTCCCAGGATGTGGGAACATTGTAACATTCTGCCAGTTTGCCTTCATCGCCCTGGAGGGCTTCATCTTCGAGGCAAATTTTGGACGCAAGAAACCCGCCATACCTATCAGGTATCAGCCACATGAGCAGGGTGCATGTCACGAAGGAATCTCTGTTTTTGCACACATAGCACATACCTGTAGAGGAAGCGAATGCTGGGAGGGGGAATGCTGGGAATGGGCAAATGCACTAGGAGGTTTGGGGGGGGTATGGGTCGGGGGTCAGTCTTTAATATCAAATAGGTTTATTGTCATAGCAACCATTTACACTCAGTGCAGAGCAAAACGAAACGATGTGCCTCCAGGACCATGATGCAACTAGAACAGAAACCACAAGTGCAGACAGGACAAAAGAGGGCAAGAAAAAAACATAAGAGGAACAAAAGCAGGAACCGACATAAACAGTACTGTGATTTAACTGATTTAACTGATTTAACTTAATGAAGATCTGATTGAGTCAGATCAGGTTTCTGATGGGAATTTACACAAGGAACACATCCATATACTATACAAAAAACACTCTACCCTATAATGTTTTTTTGTATTTATTATTAATGTTTTTTTGTATTTAATTTATATATAATATTAGTAAAAAAAACACTACTTTTAAAATATTTTTGCAGGTGTTTAAGACTTTTGTACAGTACATTCTTAAACAAATTTACACCCATGAATCGCCCAGACATTTATCTCTTTCTCATTCAGGATAGGCAGGCAAATAGGTTGTCTAAGATAAACATTTAGATTAATGTAGATGCTAGTGGGTGAAGGGGCATGTCTTGAGGGTGTGTACTTGAGAGCATAGTGATAATGCGTGAACTAGTAAATTATATTTTTGGTCATTTTCAATTATGCCACTTAGAGGATGTGTCTGTATTATGTTGAAGGAGTCTTCACCTTGGTTAATTACACTCTGTTTCATATCTACAGTAACTATGTGATCATGGTGACCATGTTCTTCACTGTAAGTGTGATAAACAACTATGCCCTCAACTTCAACATTGCAATGCCACTGCACATGATCTTCAGATCTGTGAGTTCAGTCTCTTTCATACCTTTTCTATTGGCAGCCAAGCGTCTTTGTGGGTGCCTCTGCTTGTTCATTACATTTCATAAACTGATGTATACAACTTCCCTTGCAGGGCTCTTTGATAGCCAACATGATACTGGGTATCATCATACTGAAAAAAAGGTTAGTGTGATGCACACTCTGATTATTCACTCCACTCTACAGATTCTGGACGTTTTCTTTACCGTCTCGGAGTATTCTGTTTGGTCTGCTCTGTGTTGTTTGTGCTGTTTTTTCTATTGACACTGACGCGTGAATGAATGAAAGTGAGTGTGGCACAGAAAGGATGGGTTGAGGGCAGTATGTTAATAGCATGCATGTCATGTGTAATTTAGACTTAGTGCTTGAGTTCTGAATGGCACTGGTATTCTGGCTTTTCAATAATTTCAGTAATTCAGGCTGTACCATTAAGCTGTATTTCAAGGTCTATGGTTCATACTGTATTACTAATGTTTTTTTTTTTTTCTCTTATGAAGATATTCGGCGAGCAAATACATTTCAATAGTTCTGGTATCAGTGGGCATTTTCATCTGCACCATTATGTCAGCCAAACAAGTGGTAGGTTTCGTTTTCCCTGTTTGGTGTTAGTTTTTTTCTGAATGAGCTAAATGGTGTCTTAACCAGTTAAAGGTGTACAGTTACATTCCAAGAGAACCCGCGTGTAGTGAAAAACTATGTTGTTGTGTTTTGTTTAAAAAAATTGTGTATATAGTGTAAACCCTAAATATCCCCCTAAATATGCTCCCAGAACACTTTAAACTCAGTTTAATGAATTACACTTAAAGAAAATGTAATGGTAAATGTATTGGGAAAGTATTAAGTATTAAAGCAGTGGTCCCCAACCTTTATTTGGTCACAGACCGGTTTAATATCAGAAACTATTTTCACGGCCCGGCCTT
>JBBPDE010000128.1:6806716-6822816 GCA_037974605.1 Nannopetersius ansorgii
ATAGGAAAAACACACACACACACACACACACACACACACACACACACACACACACACACACACACACACACACACACGGAGGAGTGAAGGACTTAACGGAACGTGCTCACTGCTATCAGACTGGAAAGGACATCCAGTCTTGACATTCAGTCACTGGTGCCAATTTAAAAAACGGACTAAATTCTGAAAACTACTTTTGTCACTAATTTTCAAAAGTCTTAGACACACACATGATACACAGACTGCCTAAGTGAGAAAATAACTCAAAAACGCATTTTCACAAATAACATGCTATAAAGTTAAGTGCATTTCGTAATACATGTTTAATCCGTTACTTTTGTTGGGACAGTTGACAGATCGAGTGATTGATCGCATGAAGGAGTCTCCCAGAGTGGTCCCTCAGCGCCCTCAGCCACAAAAACAAGCACACCCACCAATACCTCAGCCCACAGCCCCTCTGGGGCAGGCATGTTCCCCTGGTGAGGGTTTGGTGCCCATTTTACCTCATCCTCCTTCTTTTGCCAGTTCTTTGGTACCACCAGCTCTCCAAGAACCTGTGCCTGCTCTTGTGCCTCCTGCTTCTGTGACTCTAGAGATTCCTCCACCTGGGAGTTCATCTACACCCAGTGCAAAAGTGGTTCCGCCACCCTCTCCTGTTGAGCCTTCAGCTCAGGAACATGTAGCACTTCCTCTTCCTATGGAACCTGTCTCTGTAACCTCATCTCCACCTACTACATCTGCAGCAGCAACTGCAGTTCCTGCTGTCGAAGCTGAAGCTACATCTTCATCAACTGCTGCTGAACCTTCTGAGCCTGTGGTTACACCTCCTCCTCCACTTGTTGAAGCTGTAATCCCACCTCCAAGTACTGAGCCCACAGCCATACCTGTCACCCCACTGTCCCCTCTTTCTGATCCTCCTACTATGCTGGAGGAACAAGTTCCCCTCCAGTCTTCCTCTGCTCTGGCTGTACCCTCTGAGTTGCCCTCAGTGGGGCAGATAGAACCACCTCCCACTGAAGAAACGCCAGTGCCACCATCTTCTGCCCCTACTGCAGGGCCCGATGTTTCCCCAGTCCTGCCTCACCCTTCTGAAGAGATGAGTACTCTGACCTGTCCAGTCAAGCCACGTGCTGCAGGTAAGACTGGTCAATCACAGTCACGAGTTAGAGAGAAACCATGTGTCTAGATTGATGCTGTTTTTATTAGAGTATTTGAGCCTTACCTAGCATTTTTAGTGGGGGCTTTCACTTCTGTCAGTCGAGCGTGGTGCCCAAGTACTTTCCCTGTGCTAACACACCAACAAAAAATGGAGACGTTTTCTGTATCTGAACCTGTTACCATTGATCTACAGAAATACCCCCTTTGCTGTCTAATTATGTAGTTAATGAAGATGAACTGAGGCAGCAGATCAAAGACGAACTGCAGAAACAGCTTCAAGAAGAGATGAAGATGGCCGAGCTGGAAGTCCAGCAACAGTAAGGAAAACATTTTCGCATCTAAAATGATAGTCTATGAACATTTTCGACCATCTGCATCCATGATCCACGTTTATGCACTGTGTATTAAGAAGTTGGACCAACATCTAGCACTGATGTTTCTTTATATGTTGCTCTAGGCTGGAGGAGGAGAAAGGTAGAGCTAAGGCAGAAGCTGAGGCCAAAGCTCGTCTGCAGATCCAGGCAGAGGTTCAGAAGGCTCTGGAAGAAGAGCAGATAAGCCTTCAGCAGTCTCTAAAAGATGCTGTTATGAAGCAGCATATGAACACTGAGGATGAGCGGCTTGTAGCCCAGTATTATGTAAGCTGTGCTGAGGTCATAGTCGCTGCACAATTCATGTGTGTGTGGGTGTCTGTGGGCACCTCTGTGTGCTCTTCTGTTTGTGTTCTTGTGCATATATTGTCTATTTTCACAGCTTATCGAGGGTGCTAGGTTTGACTTTAATACCATCTAATGCAGTCAAATTTAATCTACTATAAGCTATATCTACTCTTTATACGATCGCCAGCTCATGTTATTTAGCTTTACTTAAGTGTACAGTGCGTTGTTGAAAAAGTTAAACCTGGTATGTGTTTTATACACACTTAGGCCCTGTCCACACGTACATGGGTATTTCTGAAAACTGAGGTTTTTCTATGCGTTTTGGCCTTTCGTCCACATGTAAACGGCGTTTTGGGTTAGAGTGAAAACGTAGGTTTTTAAAAACTCCGGCCAAAGTGGCAATTTTTGAAACCTCCGTTTCTGCGTTTGCGTGTGGACAAAAAAAACTAAGATTTTGAAAAACGTACCGTGCGCCACTCATATAACGTCATCGTATGCGCCTTGGTTGTCATCTAAAATGTCTGACGTGTACAAAATACTGCGGCTCTCAACCGCGTTAGAAGTGTTGGTATGTTTATACTCATGCGCGGAGTTACTGTCCATCCAGTATGAAGGGCAGAGACGTCAGAGTCAGCTTTGGATGCTATTACATTCAACACACACTGTCTCTGCACTGCGCCCGCCACCAACGTCGACGCCGGTTTTGGACGAGACCTGGGGATATTCCATGAAACAGGATTAAGGGAAAGTCTGTTTTTTTTTTAAAACGGAAAATCTCAGTTTTCAGAAGTACCCGTGTACGTGTGGACATGGCCTCTTACACACTAGTTTAAGTTCAAATTCACTTTATTCTTTGTCCCCAAGGCAAATTGTTTGCAGCAGGAATATACCACAGTAAAACTATTTCATAAAGCAAAGCATCACTTTATGAAACCACACTGAAAGCTACCCAAATGTACACGACTAACCTGCAAGCTTTGCTTAGCTTATTAAATGCATAATCATTTAAATATATCATAATTTTTTTTTTCCACATTAGTGTTTTCTGACCTTTTTTTCTCCTCACTTTTCCTTACTTCCTTACTACATCTTTGTTCTTTAACTGTTATTTTTCCTCTCTCTGGCACCGCTCCTGCATTTCAGTGGATGGAGAGAAAGGTAAGCATTGTGCAGCTCTGTCTTGCCACTTTCTTGCCCTTTAATTCTTTCCTTGCTAGCTCCTTCCATAGCGCCTCAGTGGGTCTCCTAATGCACCGCTGTTACCCTATAGCTGTACATGTCCATTAACTGAATTTACGAGTAGGTGTAAAGCAAAGTTGCAGTGCTGCACAGCCCTCAGTTGTAATGTTACTTGTGTATTTAATGACTGTGGATGTAGTGTAATGTAGAGGCCAAACTGATTTGTGTTGTCTGTTCACCAATTTTTTTTTTCTGGTCCTGAAACAGATTCAGCAGCTGGAGGAAAAGGACAAAGACCTGGCAAAGCAGGACTTGCTGTACAAGGAGCAGATTACCAAGCTCGAGGAAAAAGTAAGAAATAACACTGCTCCAGCACTCAAGACAGCTTTATTTTCAGATCAGTAGACTTGAATAATTGACATATTTGACACTTTCATGTGTTGTCCACTCTTTTGTGTCCATGTCATAAAACTGTCCTTTTCTCTCTCTTGTCTTGTAGACTGCACAGTTCACCAGAGTCACAGCAGAAAGCTTCAAAAGGGGTTTGGAGGACGCTCGTAACCGCTTCAAGTGAGTGGGCTACAGTATGTGCTCCGTGCTCCTAAAATAGCATATTCCCTTGGAAAGCCACTTCAGCGTTCATCAAACCTGAATTTCAGTTTGTTGCAAAGCTGCACGTACCAGTGGTGAAAAATCACACCGAAGTAAACCTCCTGTTACTTTAGGTTAAACCTTGTAGAGATTTGAAAGCATTTCTTAAAGTGCTGGTATAAAGGGGTCCTATCATACAATTGTATTGTATTTTCTTTCCCTGAGATCTACTTGACATTTGACATTTGTGTGGTATTACACACCAAAAACAGTCACTTCTTACTGCATCTTAGTTTTCATATAGGGATTGTATAGACTAGGGACTGAATGGTATGTTTTGAAACATTACGAATATTTACACACTAACTACATCATGTTGTAAGTTAGAAGTATTTGGTTTTCATGAGTCCTTTATTGTCCACCCTTTATAACTAATGAATGTATCAGTAATTAAAGAACAGTCAAAGAACATCTGCATTACGCGTCTCCTGGCCAGCCTGCATGTCGATCGGGTGTACAGAATCTAAATTGTATTTGCTGCGTCCGTAGAGAGACTACAAATTGATAAACTGATTCTCTGCCTCACTCTTTCTCATTCCCCGACTCTGTCCCTCTAGGAAGAACCAGATCAAGCCTGTTTGCTCAGAGCTGCAGAGTGAGATTTTGAAATGTTACAGGGAGAATACAGGTCAGACTCTGACTTGCTCCAACATCGCCTCGCTCTATATGCAGTGTGTGGACAATGCTAAACAGGTATAGCCCAATTTTCTGCTCTGGTTTTTAAAGAGAAGGCTTGGGAGAGAGATTTTTCCCTTTGGCCTACTTTTCCATTTTTGCTAGCACCTGAACTAGGTCTGAACATTTTATTTCTGACCGGGAGATTTTCTTCATGTTTTGCTAGAAAAATAGGTCAGATTTATCTGTTAGTCTAATAATGTGAGTGAAGTTTAGAAAAGACAACCAAATTTACTGAAACGCTTCACATTCCATTTTCTTTCCAGAACAAGAAGGTGAGCACAGCGGGTTAAACCTGTTGTCCAGATCAACAGAACTTTTTCTGACTTCAGCACCCGACAGAGAAGAGCCTTACTGCCAAGTTGTGCCAGTCTGAAATGTTCCTTACTACAGAAGGGTAATGAGTGTGGGGTTCAGACTAAATCTGCTTTGGGAAAAGCACTACAGACTGTTTTCATATGGGTGATGCCTACATAACTCCGTGTGATGCAAGTAAAGCACACCATCTTCACCCACCAATTGCAGGAAATTGTGTTTGGAACTAACACTACATTTACATTTACAGAGAAGAAAGAAACACTCTGCTCGTTTTTCCTCTTTGGTCACGGCTGAAAGAACTGAGCCAGAAGCTTATTTTTTCAAATTCTAGAGATGTCTCAGGATATTGCATGCCTAGGAAGAAAATGAAATACCTTCATTAAAGAGAGTCAAATCTGCCTGAGGAATTGTGAGGATTTGTGTCATTTGCAATTTAAAGTGAGTGTGAGACTGTGCGCATGACCTATATTTTGGAGAGAGACCTTGTCTGCCAAGATCTCATTCAGTTCAGAAGTGTCCTTGCAATTTTCCACAAGGGGGCGCTGTGGCTCAAGGACTTTCCTTAGCAACCCTTCTATAAAGTCCTCTGGAGTATTCAAGCTCATCAAGGTCCTTAATCACTTCGGAATTACTTGACCAGCTTCTTGTTTGCATCTAGAATCAGTACTGTTGCAGGCGCCACGAGTAGTCGTAGAATGTGAAATGGACTATTGAGTTTTCCAAGAAAGGGCTGATAAATCCAATAAGCTGGCAGTGGTACTGAGACAGATCTGGTATAGAGAGATAGACTGACATTTCCTCTTTGCCCTGTGAGATGCACAGAGCTACAGGGCATTGTCCCACTCAGCTGTTCCTTTATAACACTCTGTCACCCTCTGATAAAACTGTCACACAAGCCCATACACAGAATAATCACACAGTCACCCTCCAACACTCTGCTTTACATGCATACACTCGCTCATGCACGCTGAGAGCATTAAAATATGCTTTATCTCTTTTTGTCTTTCCCCTCTTCAGCTGAAAGTGGCAGGAGTGGAGTTGCGTCTGACATTTAAGCACTAAGCCTGATAAATATTAGGTAGAGGGCTTGCTTTGTGTTAATGACCTTTTTTGATTGCTCCAGAAAACAAAAGCTTATGAAAGTCAACAGAGGCCATTTTGCACGGATTGAATGCCTTATTATGTGCTGTCTAAATAGGAATGACCTTGATCAGACGGCGAGATGTGGCATTTTATTAGGTGTGGAGTACACCAGTGCACAAAACAGCTGCGCTCCAAATAGGAAACGGCCCCCTGCAGTAGAGAGAACAAGATTCTCATCTGCATTTGTCTGGGTGTCTGTGCTCACTATAGTGACATTGAAGAATCTTGGATAGAGCTTGTTTTGCCTGTTGAAGGGAATTGATTATTGAATTTTTGCCCCTGTAATTCATGCTTGTGCGTGTTAGACTATGCCAGCATTGATATTCTCTGTGTGACACAATGCCACTGTCCCTTGGAGCAAATTCAGGACGGGCCAATGCCACATGGGGTACTGTAATATTGATGTGGAATGTTATCTTAAATTAGACTTTTTTTTAATGGGATCTGGCCTTTTGCCATTGCCCTTCATCAATGAAAGAAAAACACAAATGTATGTAATGGAGAATGCGGTGTTTGGGAATGGAATCAGTGGCTGGCTGCATATCAGTGGAGATAAAGCCTTTTCTTATGTCCCACTGTGCTTGAAGTAACCAGACATTGAGGTCAGCTAGCTTTAGACGTCAATATGCTGATCTTCCAGGAGCATCTGCCGTAGGCTTCTTGCCTCCCCGTAACTCTACTCTTGTGAATTTTCCAGTACCTCAAGCTGCTGTGTAATAGGAGAGGCAGCATGCGAAGTGAAACATCGTCTGGGGTCAGAGGTGACCTGCTTTCTCGTGTTCAGAAAAGCACAATTATCCGTGTTAAACTCCCAAAGTGTTTCTTTTGGCCTAATTTATTACAAATACATTTATATGCAGCCTATAGATTATAATATCAGTACATAGATTATATACACATCTCCATTATTGATGTATGTACAGTATTACAAAAAACATGCAGTGTTTTCGGCACAGTGAATTTCAACCTATTGTACTAAATTCGAAGTTCATATAAATAGTAATAAACAGATATCGAACGCTATTATGCACATTTAATACACTCCTGTCTACATCACAACCTCGAATCAGTCTCATCCCACTTTGAAACTGAAGACCTGTTGCGATTTTGAGGCTACAAGTATACATCACTCTCTACAAGTTCGAAGTTCCTAGTCAACATCTTCAGAGGACAAACACTTCTGCCTGGCCTCCTGATCCTCAAACGTCACTTTTTTATTCCTCTTTGGATCGATCCAGGAATTCTTAATGACTGAATTGGTGGGTAGGGGCTCTGCCTCGATGATTGACACCACCCGCTTTTTCATCTTGCTCTTCAGGACCTTCTGGAATTTCTGGCGTGTAAAAGCGTAGAGCAGCGGGTGGAAGACTGTGGTGCCGTAAGCCATGACCAGCAGCCCCAGGCGCAGCTTAACAGTGAGGTCACTGGGCCCAGTGCTCAGGATGATGCTGTTCAACACGGTGATGGGCGTCCAGCACAAGAGGAAGGTGGAGATGATGAGCAGGGACATGCGGAAGACACGTTTCTGGCGCTCGCGTCGCTCCCGGTGCCGCTTGACCGCACGTCTCAGAGCGATAATCACAGACACTGAGGTGCGCATGCCCAGTGGCGCTGTTCCCCGGTTCCCACCACTGCTCTGTGAACCATCTGCTGCCTCAGGCAGCTGCTGTGGCGAGGCAGCCATGAGCGACATGTCTTTTTTCCACCGTGTTGATGCAGGTGCCTTCTTCTTCTTCCTCTTCTTCTGCGAGCTGTGGTGAAAGCGTGTGCCAATGCGAATGTTGAGTGCCTGCAGGATCTTGGAGTAGGTGACCAGCATGACTACTGCCGTGAAGCAGAAGATGGGGATTTGGGCCACCAAGTGGTAATAGAGGCCCAGCTCTGTGTAATATTCATTCACGTGTGCCACAGCCGTCTGGTTGGCCACAGTGGGCTCTGGCCCCAGGAAGCCCACCTCCACAAAGGGAACAAGGAAGCTGAGGAAGGAGAGGACCCAGATAGCCCCCAGCAATGCGGCGGCACGGCCCATGGTCAGCACGCGGTTGGCCGGCTTGACGGAGATGTCGTAGCGGTCCAGTGTGATGGCCAGCACGTTGGCGGCTGTGGCCACACTGGCAAAGGACACGCAGGCCTCATGGAAGCAGCAGACCAGTACGGTGTCGCCCTGCAGCGAGAGCAGCAGCACCACAATGGTCAGCGGGATGCAGCACACACACACTAGCACATCCAGTACATGCAGGTTCATGGTGACCAGGTTGCTGACCGAGCTGACTAGGTTAGACTTGGTACAGTAGAGAGCCAGCACAGTCAGGTTACTGCTCAGGCCCAACACGATCTCCAGCATGAGGAAGCCAGTAAGCGACACCTGGAAGCTGAGGGGGTACGGGTGCGGCTCATCCGCCACCATGCCTGGGCTTACGGACTCGGTGATGTCCAAGACTGTGACGTTGCTCATGGTGCCTTCTTCCTCCTGTGCCGAAGGGATAGGCTTGTGCATTATCCTGCACAAAGCCAGGGAAATGGAGGCAGAGTTAGAAATATAATATATGGTGATGTTAATTTAGTTTGCTGCTATTATTTCGTATTCTGTAGGTTTCACAAATGTTCCTAATTGTGTACATGTGTATTATTCCCTACAAATCTCATGAATAAGGTGGAAGAACTACATGGTTGTTACTACAATCACATCGTTTAAATGACAATTCCATACAATACGAAATATATTTAAACACATTAAGAACCATGGAAATGGAAGAAACAATTAAGTGTAGGTTGGCAATAGACTAAAGTTTTTTTGACAGCTTCCTTAGAAACACAAAGAGAATATATATATATTTTTAACTTTCTAATGCTTTTTGAGTACATGCATCCTGCCCTCTGTACCTAAACATTTAAACCAATCTCCTTGAATGTCCATAATGCAGATGTATAACTTTACATAACATAAGACTCCTCGACATACCTCAAACCATCCATCAAAATAATGTGATGATCCCTTTATTTTCCCAGAGTAGATTTTAGATTTTTTCTTTTTATTTTGGGGATGACCTGTGCTGCTTGTATATGTGTTTATGTTCAGAGCAATATGTCCAGCATTATATCTGTCATACAATAGAAAACCGATAGCAGAGGGGTGGGGGTAGGGCATGAAGAGAGCATGTATGATGAAAAGCTGCTTCAAGGTCGCTGCATGAATGATGATGGCCATATACCACTCCAGGTGACATTAAAACTGATGAGGTGTACCCGGGAATTGCGAGACGATAAAAGATGTGGTAAAGAGGCAGGAGATGACTCTAGTGTGAAAGAAATCTGGTCTTTAAGACAATACAGGAGTGACGTCAAATGTCTCTAAATGTAATTGAGTGCAACTTACCCTTCTCCTGAGCTCTGTCTTCTCTCAGTCCCTGTAGTCTGTGGTCGGCCCAGAGGAGTCTGGGTGGAGTCCAAGTCGACCTTCAAACCCAAGCATGGCTTTTCCAGAGAGTGTTTTGCACCTTGTAATCCTTGTAATCCACCAGGAGAAGTCACACCTCCCAATCTCAAAGAGTTTTATTTTCTCAAAGTGAAGCTAAGCCTTGAGTTTAGCAGGGAAGACACCAGTTTCCAGCTGCCCATCTCTCTCTCACTCTCCCTTTGCCAGGGTGGCCGTGGAACGGCTGTAGAACAAATAGGCTGTAAATAAAACTGGCCTATTTATCCTCTGTTTTTCCGTACCTATTTGTATCCCACTCCTGTGGAGTTAGGCAAGGCAGCGAAGTAACGCAGGAAATTAGATGAGAGTTCACAGCAAACTTCGGGTGCTGATGTATTATTACATCCACGCCACGGCATAAAAATAGCAACCTCCGTTAAAGCCTCAGGTGCAGCTCCTCATTGACAGAATTCAAAGAACTCTGCTCCATCTCAAGGTGCCTTTCTGTCGGCTGCACTGTATTCCGATAATTAAGATTTTCTGGACCAACCTCGGTGATAAATGCTTATTGATTTGCTGTTGTTGATTTACATAAGCCTCCACCAAGCAAGCCAAGGTCACAGAACTGGTGAGGTCAGCAGTTGTGTGAGTTGGGGTGGGTGGGGTGGTGGGGGTCACTTCCAAGGCCCCTTGTTAGCAAAGACCTTTCCAGGTTTTGCCGTTGATATGATTTGTAAATCCATGGTGCTCTACTGGATCGAAAATGTGCGTGTAGTCATTTGGTATTGTGAATCCAAAAACAATGTTGTGTTCCAGTGAATGAGTGGATTTAGTAGCTCTATTCAGAGGATAGTTGACCTATTCAGAGGGTAAATGACAAGTCCTTCGGCCACGGGTCCTGCCTCGATGATTGTCCATTGAAGGATTGGACCAGAGCTTGTGTGCACAATATGGTGCCTTAAAAGCACAGACCCTTTCAGCTCCATCCTCCCAGCACCCTGCCAGAAGAAGACAGAGCAGAAGAGGCTAGATGAAGAAAACAGCCTACATTAAGCCTGTCCCCAGACCTCGACATGTAAGCGCTGTCGTGCATTAGCCAAACATGCTCCTACTGCAGGCTGATGAAGTTCATTGCCTCTGGATTTGATTATGGTCTGTGTTAAGTTAAGAGAAGGGACAGCTGCTGAAGATAAGGACCAGAAGCTTGCATTTACTGTGCATGCTGCACAGCTTCCAAATCAAGACCCGAGTCCTTTTTAGGGAAGAATACAAGCACGGAAAACTACAGAACAATGTCCCTCTCACTGAGCAAATTTTGTTTTCATTCTTGGAAACCAGAAAATCATATTGTCAATTGTAATTTTCTGCCCAGCAGTGATGTAAGGTGGATTAGGTTTGAGGTTGATTTGCGGATATTTATTTTTGGATTAGATTTGAGTGTGTGAACAGAGAGTTTGCCCCAAATACTACAGCCTTTGATCAGAGGGAACACAATTGGAAGATGAGCACAAGCAATCCAATTTAGACCTGAGGATTGCTTAGCTGAAGTGTGAATTGCTGTATTAGGAGATGATGAAGACTTGCTTTTTAGTGCACTACAAGGGGCTTAGCATTGAACCGCAAAATCACATAAGATGCAGGCAAAGAGCCTGCTGCTGGGAATGACTTCGGTTGCATCTGTGACTTCTTTTCCCCCTCTCTCTATCTTGAAAAGGAGAGCTGGTGTATCCATGGGAACCTAAACTCATGTGCTGTGCTTTCTCCAATAACAGCTAAATATATCAGTTGACAGCTTGTAACAAAACCAGTGACTTTCTAAGGTCTAGATAATTCTCAAGACAGGAGTCCATTGTGATTAACAGTCAAGGTTGTTAATGTCACCAACTTACCTCTATGGACAGCGACTTGCAGCAGGTACCCATTCCACAGCCGTCTCACAGATTCCCAGCTGAGCCACGGATGATTGTGTCAGAGACCACATATTGATATGCTCCTTGTGGGTCCAGTATAGTCAATTCCCAGAATTCCCTGAGGTTTCCTGAGCTGCCCCTGAAGAGAGGAGCATTAAACACAGGAGATGTAAACATTCAGCGTCTTTTCCTCATCCATGTGAGCTGTCAAGAGCGCCAAGAAAATGAGAATACACAGGCAAATAAAAGCAGGGCTCCCACTTTCATTCACTGTCCTTATTTTTCTGCTTTCTGTCTCTACCCACTTCTCTCGCACACGCATATACACACACCACACACATAATCAAACACACACTCCCCTCTCCCTCTCCCTCTCTCTCTCTCTCCCTCTCTCTCTCTCCACTCTTTGGTGTGTGTCAGTGAATGTGTGAGCTTGGCTCATCTACCCCAGCACGCTGTTGCACTCTCATCTTTACTCCTACTCCCCCCCCCACTCTCTTTCTCTCTCCCTCTCTCTCTCTTTCCCCCACTCCCCCTCCCTTTCTCTCTCTTTCTCTCCCCCTTCTCTCTCTCTCTCTCTCTCTCCCTCACTCTCTCTTTCACACACTCTCTCTCTCTCTCTCTCTCTCCCTCTCTCTCCCTCTCTCACTGCGGAGGTTTTGCAGTGCTACTCTCCGTCCTGATTGGTTTGTTGTAATGGGGTTAACCCTTTTGTCTCTGGTGAGTGGAAGGTGTTCTTGCTGTTGTCCCCCCCCTGCCATTCTCCCTGTGCTTTAATGGATATGCGCTGAGATTTGGACGTGTGTAAGAAGTATTAAGCACACAATATTGCTTTGTGCTGATATTTTTGATTCCGTCCTTCATGACCATAATTAATAGGTGTCCTCAGGGGTAAAAGGGGTAAAAAAGGGAATGCTGATGAATGATGAAGAGATTACTTTTAGTGAGTCTGTGTACACATGTGCACGCATCTATGTGTGTGTGTGTGTGTGTGTGTGTGTGTGTGTGTGTGTATGCTAACACCAAGAGGGTATCTGATTGATTGGTTCAATTACGCTGGCCTGTCAGTTGGCAGAAGGACCAGTCAACCTCAATTCATTTTGTTTGGCTCATTTGCCAGGTGAGATAAAAACTTTGAGAGGTTGGGGGGGGAGGATGGGGAGGATGGGGAGGTGGAGCTCACCATCTAAAGAGGCAGTTACAGCATGCCTGCGAATGTGTGAGCATGAGAGAGTGTTCAGAGTTTGATTTAAAGCTCTGCTTGCTGTAAACCCACGTTGTTCTTCCACCCACTCTTGGCTCTCTCCAACAGGAGTTCCGTGCCTTAAAGTAGGCGTGCAAAGATCTCACTATGAACAGCAGCGGAACTGCTGTTGATCAGCATTAGATAGAACCATCCTTTCTACACAGCAGAAAACTTAGCAAGTGAAACCATCTGAATTTTATTTGGTATTTTTAAACATTTCTCACTATAAGGTTGTCATTAAGAATACTACGATAATTATTCAGCATACATTGAACTTTTAATTTATTGAATCTAATGAAATTAAATGATTCCCTTATGGTTAATTCTCGTTTCAAGACATAATGCTTCAGATGATCAGCAGATGGAATGAAACGATCTCGTGGAATTTAAAAAAATATAAACATCTAGAAATAAGCTGTAAAATGAAGAATGACATTAGATTATATATCTTCTGCATTTTGTAATAGTGCATTTCGAAAATGCACGTTAATTGTGTTAATAATAATCAGTAGTTCTGTTTATTGTAGTCAGATTTGTCCATTTGTTGTGTATGAGTACACAAGTACTGTTATATTTGTTGTCTATTGATCTAAGTATGTCGATGCATATATATGCTGTTTGTGTGTACAGTGCACTTATGTGTGTATGTACAGTACAGTGCATATGCATTTTAACAGTGGTAGAAAACAGCTTTTAGGGTCTTTCAGGTCCCTTCTGGAGTGCAGGTGGTGTATTATTAAGTGGCAAACATTCTTATATAGAAAAGCAAATGCACTCTCCCAAACTTTTCACTAAAGAGAAACTCAATATTTCATTCTCACATTAATATTTCAGCTGTTTTTTTCCTGCAATCCCCAGACACTCCTGACTGATATTCTGTTATTCTGAGTCATTTTTCTTGCCTTTGCTGTTCCGCAATGAGTGTTGGCGAGAGTTTGTGAGAGAGAGACGAGGGGGGGGCAGACTAGGGGACAGCAGTAATATTCTTATTGTGTGTTCAGTTGCCTATGCAGTAATTGGTGAATGAAGAAAACTGACTTTACTTGCAGACAAAACTGATTTCTGATGCACAGTCAGTTAACGTTTAGTTTAAACATAAAGATACTTAAATGTATTACTTTCCTGTAGAAGAATCACTTTTGATTTTCAAAAGTGAATGTTTTTAAAGAGCCAGTTTTCTAAAGCCATGTAAACTTTAAGAACATTCTGTAAAAATTCTGCCTCAATGAAATGTTTCTCTGACACCCATACATCCAAGAAGCCAACCATTTAGGAACCTTAACGCTGAGAAACTGATAGGATCTTCAGAGAACTAGAAACAGTTCTTCTGAAGCATCACTGCAAAGAATTCTATCTTCTAAGATGTATCTGTAACAGGGATAATGAAATTTCCCCAAAAAATATTTGCCTTTTTTAATGCTTTATTTATATTTTTTTATTTCAGTGTTTTTTTAATTATTGTTTTATGCTTTTGGAGAAAATATTCCATAATGTTCATCAAAATTCAAGAAGTAGTCACTCTATCAAATACTCTGAATTTATAAAAACATTCAGACAATTTGCATTAATCTCTGCTGTGTCACCTCATCTATGGTCTGTTTGGAACATGGACTTTATGGTTTAATATTGTGAAAGAGCTTTTCTGTGAAATTTATAAACATATTCAATCAGAGCTACTCACTACACTTGTATTGTTGAAGAATGTCCACAAATGAAAGATAGTAATGCAACCATTATGTTAGAGGTAATTAGAATGAATGTGATCAGGGCACTTCAATCTAGAAGAATTTAAGGATTTAAAGTTTGGACATCAAATCCAGACTGGAGCTCCTGCTTTCTATTGACAGAAACATCACCAGAAGGGGAAAACCAGAGCTGAGGTAGGTAACTTATAAGCTTGTTGCACTGCTGATAAGTACTTTAGCTGCTAGAAAAAGTGCTTGCTTTGTTTCAGCTCGACAGAGCTACTCGGTGGGAAAAAATGAGATAAATTTGGTTTTCATTGGTTGGCTGATCTCATAGGCCCTGTTCACACTTGACATTAACATGCATCTTCGGTGATCACAAGGGACACCCAAAACACAAAGCGGTTTACACCTGACATTTTGAATGCATCTCCAGTGGCCTCTTGTGATCGGATTTCTAACATAAACTCCCCTAGACGAGGAGTTCTATGGCCATTTACTTTATCACCCTCACACTGTGTTTGTTGAGACTAAAATGTCAAACTGCTGCGTAACCTGGACAGTCGACGATTTCCAAACAGTTTTGCAATTGTTGGTAGTTTTCCAGGAATGGTAATGATGAGATGATGATTTTGAGGATGTATCAAGACACTATAGTGTTTACGCTCAGATATTATGAGGTCAGATGTGTTGACTGGTCGGATTTCAATATACCAGAGAGACACATTTGACCTCGTCCACACTAGTACTTAGTGCAGGCCTCTTATGACGGGATCTGGCAAGACCCTAGCCAGATAGGAACTGGGTCATGGACAGCAGGAAGAGCTTTTCCCTGTGCCGAGTGGCTCTTTGTGTGCTCGGCAGTGCAGAGGTTTTTCACTGTATAGAAAAAACAGCCAAAAGCCACTGTTCCTTTTGTAATCAGCATGCTTCATTTTTAAAGTGGTTAATTGAAGAACCATTGTTTGCGAGGTTCTTTACGAAACTCAAAATTGTTTCTTCTGTGGCATTACTCCAAAGAAGCGTTGGCATTTGTTTTTGAGTCCTATAGTCACGTTTTGCTGGTCGCTCACTGGGCACAGAAACAATTCTACATGTCTCGAATATTTTTCCTGCTCATCAGCAGTAGTTCAGATTATAATTAGCAGCCTCCCGGGAAGATCCTAGATACTAAGTGAAGGAATAATAACATCATACAGAAGTACTTTTCCTTGAATATTTGAAGAGAAGTTAATGGTTAGGTCTGCCTCATAACGGTTTGCTCTTTTTAGTTTTTTTTTTAACTTCTAATCCCTCTTGAAAATGAGCCAATTTAATTCTTCACAGTTTAAATATGCGGTTCACCCACAGTTACGCTGGACTTGTCCACTCTGTTCAAGTCAGGTTTTTACATTCCCAGGAAACTTGTTAGAGACTCGGATACAGCCTACAATTTGTCCGACCTTGCTTTTGATTTTGTCAGATCCGCAGCCTGCTGGAGTCTTGTTGCAGAATGTGAGAAGAACTGTAGAAGTTCATGAGCGTGTTTTATCAGTGGGACTGTGATGAGTCAGCAACAGAGCGAGGCAGGGAGGCCAGCAGCAGGCCTTTTATCTCTCCCCTGCAGTGGCTCTCCTGTGCTCTGAAGCCCGGGCCGGCGCGATCCCCAGTAGATTAGCCGCCCGCTAATAGAGCTGCCTGCCTTTTGTATTAGTGAAGAGGCTGACTGTGTTTTAATCAGCGGGCACTTAATACCCGCTGTAAATCTGACTATACTCTCTGAAAGAGCTGGCCTCAGAGTGGGAGGGGGGGGGGGGTTCAGAAGAGAAATGACATTTTAAAGATGAGAGAGTGGGATGAGAGAAATATTTTAGTCTGCCAAAGATGTTTTTGTTGAGGTTCTTTTTTGTGCATAGACGTAAGTGAGTCTGGAATGACATAAACCCACTGTCTATTTATCTAGGTTAAAAACATTTGCATAACTTTGTTAAGAGCCTAGACAAATCAACTATTTCCTTTGCATCAATTTGAATTATTCCACGTTTCTCTCCCCCCCCCCCTCTCTCTCTCTCTCTCCTTCTT
>JBBPDE010000128.1:6822916-6835249 GCA_037974605.1 Nannopetersius ansorgii
TCTCTCTCTCTCCCTCTCTCCCTCTCTCCCTCTCTCTCTCTCTCTCTCTCTCTCTCTCTCTCTCTCTCTCTCTCTCTGTTTGATACATGATTCATTCCACACTCCACATCCTGTTGTGCTTGTTGGTTGTTGTGACATTTAGTAGCACTCTCTCTTTCTCTCAGCTAAAAGCCAAACATGAGTGCTAACATGACTGGAGATTGAAAAGGTTCATGGCTGGGGGTGAAACAGGAAAAACTAAAAAAGGAAATCACAAAACAAGATCTGTAATCCTTTCTTGGACCTGAAATGAAACATTCTTTGTAAGTTTGTAACCTCCTAAATTGGATAAACTGGAGTGAATCCATCATAATTTTTGGAGAGAGCTTTCAGGAAGTGCAGCACGTCCTGCCTCAGTAAGCTGTGTTTGTGTTGGGGTGTGAGGGAGCAGGGAAGGCGTGGGAAAGGTCCGGCTGCTCCTAGCGCTGCAGCGTCTGCTGCAGGGGGCACGCTCACAAGGTCATAAACACCCCCCCAAGCACGTCTTTCCTGGCCAACTGCACTGTCATGCCTGCAAAAAACACTGAAGTCATCACTCCAGGATGAAAGACACTAGCCCAAAATTCAATATGCACTCAGCCTGCACTGCGCTAGTGATATCAATGACAGACAGAGTAACAGTTCATTGAATGTGTTCTCGATTCTCCAATGTTTTCCCAACAGACCTTGATTCTAGTGGGGACTGAGTACATCCAGCAGGTCTTTTTTAGTATGACAGCTTCTATATGAGAATAAAAATTGTTTGTGCTGGCCATTTTCACTATTTGGCCTTTAATCCCTGGATCCCATGAAACAACAAAATTTTGAAGCATGGGATCATGAGAGCAAAATGCTGTGTGTCAAAAGAAGCTAAGCTATAAGTGGTTACTGAAGTGAAGTTGATGGGATGTGGGTACATCAATCATTATGTCAACTGCAGACAGCTACGTGTGGTCAGGCCACTGTAGTCTCCCACAAAGTCATGTGAAGGGCTGCTTGTTTTTCCATTCTTGGGACTGGGGGGTCATTGCTGGGAATCATGAGGGGAATCACAGGAATATCACTTCAAACATCTGACACATGAACGTTAACCAAGGGGGTCCTGAGTGGGGATGAGTCCCTGTGGCTTTCTCAAACAAAAAAAGATGAACTCTGAGAAGAAAGAACAGGGGCTTGCTTAAGTGCTTGTCAGTTAACGTGAACAGGCCTTCAGACATCTTGTTTTAGACAGCAGCATTGTCAGACCTGAGAGATGAGTCTCTGAGGCTGCTTTGTTGCTGGTACACGTTGCTATTCTGTTTCTTTCATGAGTGATTTATGTTTCTGATTGTACGCTTTGGGCTGGGTCGATACAGCTGAAAATAGAATCCTCCGAAACACGATTCTTGCACATCCCATACAAACACATACACGGAGCACATTTCAGCATACATGCTGTTGCCTCACAGTGGCTTAGGTGCTGCATTTTTAGAGTGTAGTGGTAAAATTTTGTAGCTCCATGCTGCAAACAGCAATGTATTAGTGTTGCCCACACGGCCTGTGTTATGTAACTTAAAGTATCGGGACTCGGTTGTCCACAGTACCATTCATCCAGCCTTGCTGATTGCATCCTCGAAGACATCTCCTTGGCTTCCCTTCAAAGAACTCGTGTTAATATTCAATGCGAACTATCTGCCACTTGCCACACACACACACACACACACACACACAGAATAAGCCAAGTCATGCATAAACATACACTGGGACGTAATTATATTCCTTGGCGAGAGCAATTGAAATGGCCATATGCATGATGTGAGGGAGCAAAGGGGAAATTAGATTTTGGAAGCACCTGGAATTTAATGCTTTTCGCAGGGGGGGATTTTGGGGGCATTAGGATTAGGACGCTTGAGCTGGCCAGCTTTCACAAACATGAGGCAGGTTGAGGTCAATGTCTTTTTTGCAATACTGAGAAAATGTCAGAATGAAGAAGGCAATTGTGTGTCGGATTCACCTTTTCTTAAATAAAAGACAGCCAAGGTGAGTTTCATAAAAAAGACAAACACAAAGGTGCCTAGAAACCTGCTCTGTTTGTGGATGTGAGTGGCGGGCAGCCTTGTAGCATTTCCCCACAAGAAGCAGAGCAGCGTGGGAGCACGGTCAGAATATGTGATGACTGGTGGAGCGGAACAGCAACAGCAGCACTGGCGCTTTTGTATTCCATACAGATGGAAGCTGCCTATCTGGACCCAGGGCCCAAAATCCTGCCCTGTAAATAGCAACTAAATTAGCCATGCCTGGCTGTCCAGCTGAGAGAACAGAACTGCTCTCTCACTGCTCTTCGTTTAAAAACTTAGTTTTCTTTTTTTGTTAAAAAGTTCTCTCTGTTCTGGTATGTAAATAGAATGTAGATCTTAAGTGTTCTTGCAACATATTTCCCTATGTTTGGTTAATCCCCTCACACATTGTTACACACATACACCTCTTATCAATCATTTGAAAGGCCACTGTATCAGATTTCCTTCTCACCAACCACCTCTTGCTCATTTTCACCCAGCAGGACCTTATTTTCTAATACCCCTTCTTTCCTTTTCCTCTCTATTAGCTGAGGGGCATAACCTTTACATTAGACCTTTACTTAAAAATGGGTTTTAGAAGAGCCTTGGCTTCTGTCGAGACTGACTATCATCCTTTGGTAGACTATAGGTTTGTAGCCTCTAGCAGGTGAGACAGTGCCTCTGGCAAGGAAGAGATGTCTTATTTATTCGATCACAGCAGTAGATGTGTAGGTGGTAGGTTTTTAGTCCAGCATCATTTTCATCGCACAGCATACAGTTCATGTTACAAAATATACACAAGAAACTTGGTATTTACACAAGAAACATATGGCTGATACAGAGCAAAAGGTTTGCATCACTAGGTCGGTGTGCCCCTTTCTGTTAGTGCCCTCTGAAGTGGGGTAGGCTCATGGCATTTTTGGGCAATAGCTGGCAAAAAAACAGAAATTTGTTTTCCAAGTTGACCTACATGACGCACGACCCTTATTACTGGTGATTTGTGGAGAAGAATCACCCAGTGAATAACGTCAAAGTCTTTTTTTGTGAAAGTTTTTTTTAATCTATGGTGGCAGTTGATGCAAACTGTTTCTATATAAAAAATGATATGTTAACACAGTTTTTGATGTGTTTACACTACATTTGCTCACATTTCCTACAGTTTCATTTGGCTCCCTCAACAAAATGGCCACCAATACATGCCCGAGTGAATGGCCGGTCCTTTTTACCTGCTGAAGATAAGATAAGATAAGCCTTTATTAGTCCCACAAGTGGGAAATTTCCGTTGTTACGGCAGAAAGTGGAATGAACCAGACAACTGCACATAGCACATTACAACAGAGAAACACAAAGGTTGCAGATACTGTACCCAAAAAAATTGCACACAAAAGAGAAAAATTGTGACAGGCATTGACAAAAACAGTGATAAAAATAATGAACCAGAAATGTTGCGCATTATAACTTGCACGTCTAAAATTGGCATATTACATCCAGTAATAATAATAATAATAATAATAATAATAATAATAATAATAATAATAAGAATAATAATAATATTCCAGACCCAAAGATTGCACCTGTTGCCTCAGAACATTGCACTCAAAGAAATATAGCACTTAAAATACTACCATGGCATTCGTCAGTCTATGTGTGTGTGGTCAACGGCAAGATCTTTGTTGTAGCGTCTGACAGCAGTTGGAAGGAACGACCTGCTAAATCTCTCCGTCCCACATCGTGGGAGCAGCAGCCAGCCACTGGAGCTGCTCAGTGTTGTCAGAGACTTCTGCATGGGATGGGAGATGTTATCCAACAGGGATGACAGCTTAGCCACCATTATCCTGTCACTCACAATCTCCACTGGGTCCAGAGGGCATCCTAGAACAAAACTGGTCCTCCGGATCGGCCTGTTCAGTCTCTCACTGTCCCCAGCAGAGATGTTGCTGCCAGACCACACCGTGAAAGATGGCTGATACCACCACGGAGTCATAAAATGTCTTCAGGAGTGGGCCCTGCACTCCAAAAGGCCTGGTGCAGCCTGTTCTGCCTTCTTTTGTAGAGAGCATTTGTGTTGAATTCTCTGTACTCTGTACAGTTCTCTGTGCTCACTGTCATCCTCATCAGTGATGAGACGACTATTGAGTCTTTAGAGAACTTCTGCAGGATGCAGTTGGTGGAGTAGTAGGAGAAGTCTGCAGTGTAGATGGTGAAGGAAACCGGTGCTGGGCCCCAGTTCCCTGCAGGGCCCGGGTTCTCACAGCCTTCGGTTCTCACATACTGTGGTCAGTTAATGAAGTAGTCCAATTATTCAACGTTTCATTACTTGGACCTTGTAGCGTGTTCTGCATCAACTTCCCATATCACTATTAAATTTTTTCAACTTCACGTCAATATTCGTAACCATTTTTGAGTGGATTTTGATGTGTGCTTTGGATTGTTGTCTTGCTGAAAGATCCAATCATGACCAAATTTTAGCTTCCTAAGAGGCATCCAGAACTATGATTTAAAATCCCCTGGGACTTCCTGGAATCCATAAAGCCGTTTATGCAAACAATACTGCCAGGACCTAAGGAGGAGATCCAGCCCCACAGCATCAAAGATCCTCCACCACATATGATGCTGTGAATTAGGTGGTTTTCTTTATAGCCATCTTTGTTTCTATGCCATCAAAAACTCATTTTTGGTTTGTCTGACCAAAGCGCACTGTCCCAGTCAGTTCCAGTAGTGTCTCACAGTGCTTTTGCTTGTGGTGAATAGATCGGAAAAACAATGCTTACTTTCTTTCTGGCAAACCTTCCAAACTGTTGTCATGTAGATTAAATCTTATTGTGGACCCCAAAACATGGTGACCCCAAGATCTTTCAAAATCTTAAACTGGGCTCTTTGAATACTTTTTTTGGCCATTCCGTGTTTTGTCAACACGCTTTAGAGACGCCACGCTTTAAATAAGCCAGTTATTTAAGTAGAATAGAATAAGATAGAAGAAAAAATAGAATAAGTAGACATTGCAGCATTGGAACAGCTTGGGCCATTTCACTAATGGTAGTTTTATTCTTTAACTACTTAAAACAAATACAATTTTCTATTTTTATTGAACTTGTGGTTATCCCAGCCAAACCATCTATTAATCATAACATTAATATAAGAAGATTAAAAGGCAGTCAGTCTGTCTAGGTATTATAATTGCATATATCTTAGTTCAGGTTGTCTGTTAACCTGTGATTTATTTATTGTGTAAGAATTAAATATCAAATTATGATACAATGCTGTGGAGGCATAAAACAGTGTTTTGGTATTGGATCTGGTGACAAGGAATCTGCAAAAAGAGAAAAAACATGACAGTATGTAACACACAGCAACCTAAAATAGTTCATTGTCATGGTTACTGTTCAGTACTTGCACATAATCTCTTATTGTAAGAGTATTCAATATGTGCGCGTTGTTATGTGTACACGCACACATATGCATACACTCCATTAATACCTTTTACCTCAGTGGTTTGGCTTTCAGCTCTTGTGAGCGTTTATCAGTGCAGGCTCTCGAAGCGTGACAGTTGTAATGAAGCTATTAGCCATGAAATTGAGTTTTCTGATCTGGAGAAGGAGGAGAATGGGTGGAAGTGTACATATTCTTCATATTCTGCACTTTATGTTCACAAAACATAATTATATTGGGCTATTTTGAGGACTTGTCATTAACACAAGCAAGGTTTCTGCACAGCGTTATAAGAAAAAAAATCAGCTTGCTTTCGTCTAATGGTTATTTCAAATAATGCACTCTTTATTCTCTTAATGCACTGTGCATTTAGTTTCCAGTTCTAAGAGATTTACGAAAATGCCTGTTTTTAGTTGCAGCCCTTTTGTCGACTGCATTAGTATTCTGATAGGATGCTGAAGCCTGTGCTGGGTCTACAGATTTAAACCAGCATGTATACACAGCATGAAGGTATGACAAAAATGAAACCCTAGAAAACATAGAAAACATAGAACAGAACAGAGCCAAGGCAAGCCCTAACAGTTCTTTATAAAAATACAAAATAAAATAAAAATATAATATCACAATACGTTAATTCATTTACACGAGGTCATGATTTTTTTGTCCCTGTTTTGAGTTGCACACATTGTACTTGAAATTCAGTTTCACAGAAATAATGATGATCTCTTTGTAATGAATGAAGGAGATTCTTTAAGTACGATGAAATCCACAATATGCTTGGAAAAGCAGAACGTAACATCATACATATAGTCATGTTGCCCATCTCTGTGCTGTATCTCTTCAATTTTTTCAAGCTTATTTTCTTCTTTCTTTTTAAGCTTTTTTAAAAAATAATAATTAGGCTCAGTTCCTGCCTATAGCAGTCCTGGAGAAATAGTGTCCAGCACTATCCAGCAGTTCTCCTCCTCCAACACACTCTCTAAACCTGCCAGTTAGCAGGTGTGTTGGACTTGGTGTGTCTGAGCAGGGAAATCACCAAACTGTATGAAGGTATAAAGAACGCAGTAGATTTTCCAAGCTAAATTCTCTCGCTTGTAAAATTTGTGTTTTATCTGAAAATACATGCCAGTACTGAGGTAGGTTTATTTAAGCATGAGGCTCATATGCAGTACTGCCCATACTAGTGATGGATGGAAACAGGTCAGACTTAGGTTGTTCATATGTGGCCAACAGAAGTGGGCAGATTGAAGAGATACAGGACACTCTTTAACTGACAGTCAGACGTGACGAAAAGTGTTCAGGTTGAGGAGTTCTCTCTCCTCCACTGTGTGTCTTGCCTACCTGTCCTCACTGATTCCTCTTTGTGGTGCAGTGAGGGCACCCCCCCGCAGCGGCATGGCTTGGCACAGCCTCTCTCTCTGCTCCTCTCAGATGCCATCTGACTCCCCACCTGCCGCACACACTGACCTCCATCTGCCCGCTCACACACTGCCTCCGCAGCTCAGCGTCTCGGGATCAGCTACAGAGAGGTGCGTTCACGGCTCTCGGCTGCGAACGCTGCCGCACCGTCTTTAACACCTGTGTTTCTCTGCGTGCTGCTGGCGCACAAAGGCATGCGTGGCGGATTTCAGATTTAAATTGGTTGCGAATTCAAACACAACAAATGGTGCTGTAATGGATTAGAGCATGCGAGATGTGCTGAAAGGTGCAGCACGTCTCCTTTCAGTGAAATCAGTGAGTCTGTGTTACTACTTTGTAAGTGTGCTACAAAGGTGTGCAACAGACTGTAAGATGGAGAGAATGGCAAAAGAGATATACAAAATTAGCCATGTGCTCTGCCCTCAATGACTCACTTAAGAAAGAGAGAGAGAGGGAGAAAGAAGATGAAGAGAGAAAAAAAGAGTGATTAAGACAGAGAGAGAGTGAGAAGAGGGAGAGAGGAAGAAGGGAGACTAAGATAGAGAGGTGTAAAGGGAGAGAAAAGGTGTGAGAAAGAGAGAGATATAGAGAGAGAAAAAGAGGGGGGAGGGAGGTACACTATTCCCGGAGGTGATTACCTCTTCAGTAAAGTGCTGATTGCTAGCAGGCACACAGTCATTAATGAATGCTCTAATCAGGACTAAATTCTCCCATTATGTATGGCATTCACATTTGGGGGCTTGAAGATTTATCAGTTTCCTTTCTGCCTCTTTCGCTGTGGCTGGATATTCAGTTGCTGCCAGTGTAAACGCCGCTGGAGGAAGCTGGAGAGTCTTCGCTCTTTGAAGTAGAGCGAGAGTATTTTTAGGAATGACACACATACAGTAGCAGCAAGGAAGGCTGGATAGGAAGGCAAGAAACATCGGCACTTGGCGAGAAAGAAAGAGAGGGAACATAAAGTAAATCTAAATTTTTAGGCTGAGAATTGCAGATTGGAGAGATTTGAATATGACCCAGTTTTCTGGCTCCTCGTGCGGAAGAGCACCTCCTGTCTGCGTGTGTTGACGTCAGGCTTGACGGGAGCCGATTGAGGCAGACGCTTCACACTCCCTCTGCTTTTCTCCTTCCAACAGCAGTGTCCCTCACATACTACCCTCGTTCACCTTTGAAGTTCATGCCAGTGTAGAAGAAAGTGTTCGCTGGTAAAACAGTGGACATTGCAAACCCATCCTGCACTCCCCTGGAGAGCTATAAAGCAAATTAGGACGTGACCCTCCTTGAGGGAGTGGAGAAGGACAATACATATAAGGCCCAGCTTATAGACGTAACACCTTGTCGTGCCATTATGTGAGCAGAAATGTGTCAGTGTGTGTTGGACAGGTCTATTAAGCTCCGCACTCACCCGTTGAGTTTTCCCATTGCAGATCAGCTGGACAGTGACAGGCCACAAGCATACTGGCAGCCAAATGACTTTATAATTGAATCTTCGCAGGTGGTGCACCTGTTTCTTCCAAGTTAAATGGCAAAAAAAGAAGGTCAAAGAAACTATAATAAGCACGTTGCACACACACACACACACACACACACACACACACACAGGCTTGTACAGATCACTGCTGTAAATGTTTGTGGTTGAAGATCAGCATGGCCTGGGGTTTACAGGAAAAACTGAGTAAAACATTCTTTTTTAAATGATCAGTCGCATAATGATCAGTCTGGCATAATTCATGGTTCAGGCAACCAGATTGCACAAATAATGGTCAGATGCTGTTTGAAACAGACTGTGTCATAAAGAGCTACCCTCGCTTTCCAGACAATAATACTGAGCGAATAATAAAAATGTCAGCTCTAATGATGTTCCAGCTCTAAGCCATTTTTCTCTCCAATAACCATAGAGATGTTTAGTGACTCACTTCACTTAATTTGACCTGAATTACAGTGAAAACATACTGAATCCAGTATGTTTTTTTCATAATCAGGCTACGTAAAAGGTAGCGTTGTAAGAAACAGGCTGTTTCAGTAATCCTGTTCACACTGGGGTTACAGTATGACACATGACTGCTAATACTGCTTCACTACTTTACTCTGCTTGATATACAGTTAGCCACAACAAAATCAAACGGCAACACAGCATGATTTTAAAACATAGCTTACAGCCACATAAATAAATAATTCACAGAATTTATGTATGTTGCATTGAAACTTCTCCAAGAAAAAGATCTCACTGTGGCTAACCCAGCTGAAGGGATTGTGTGTTCCAGTGAAACTATCTGTTCCTTACTGTCCCCTTGTCCCCTTGTGCTGAGTGGTCACTTGTTTAACAGGGGTGTGAGGTCCTTGCAAGTGACAAGGACATTTTAAAGTATTGGAATTGAGTCACAACCCAGACTAATGATTATAATCATAGCTGGTCAGTCAAGATGGCAAAAAAACAACAACACCTACATTGACAGGAAATGACCTTTTGATTAATATGCAAACCATTCAAAACCACACCACCATGTGCAGGGACCGTTTTTTTACACTACAACAAAAGTATACCTGCATGAAACAATATGGTACGTTTGGCAAGCATGCCATAATACTTATAAATACACTAATATCTCATAAATGCTTTTTTGAACCAAAGACATCGTCCCTCAAATCAGACAGATCTTTCAGTCCATTTCTCATTGGCCTGATATAAACCAGTACATGAAAGGGTAGTGTGACTATCAGGGTTCGGATAGTTGTGGACATCATAGTGTACATTATACATCAGAAGGAGTACTTCTGTGGGCAAAACTACAGTCTTTATAGCAGTTCCAGCCTCCGTTTAACCTTTTTGAGTCACTCCAAGCAGAAGCCCTAACCTAAACTTCTAAAGTAGTTTTCACCTCCGTTTAACCTTTTTGTCAGTCCAGGAATAGGCTGGCTCTGGAAAAAGCGGCACTCCTCTGCCTGGCATTTCCCTGAGGTTGGTCTGAGGTATTTCTCTTAAACATGGGGCAAGGACAGGTAAAGGCTTTCACCCTGAGCTGCCTGTGCTGCTGGTTGGGGGCTGTGTTGTGCTGTATAGGCCTTGGTGGGGAAGGTGCTAGGCTGTGATTAATACCGCATTGCCCTTTGCTGTTCCAAAGCGGCAGGGCACCATTAGTATTCCAAACATGGAAGGCAGGAGTGTTTGTGAAGTGAAGCAGAGGCAACAGCAGAGATCACATTTACTCTGGCTAGCTTTTCCAATATATATCCGCACATGTACACACACACTGCAACCCTGCACTGTGTCCGTTTGTCCGCAGAGCTCATTTAAATGACCCAGTAAGAATGCAGAATTTGTCCGTCGCCTCCCACAACACACTCTGACATAAAGCTCAGGCGACTTTAAGACGGAACCGAATGTTTCACAGCTCCATCTCAAAGCTAAGATTTTCAGTGTTTTATGAATCTACTGTCTCATCTCGTTTTTATGACCCTCCTTTGTTATTCATGTTGTAATAGTAATGAATCTCGCTGGCTGCATATTCAGTTCTCCTCATCAACACCCTGTTCATAGCAGGTGCTAACTAATTTTCTCGAAATCCACGACTCGATATCCTGGATTTCTCAAGTGTGAGTGTGGTCTCGCTGCCATCCTTCTCGCAGCATGCTTGATAAAGACTGGGTTCTCCGTGGTGCTGTGGCAGTGGCTCAGTGTGAAATGATTGCACACAGGCCCTACTGACTCATTCCTCCAACAGGCTTGGACGGAGCCCATAAAATGATGCTGAGGGTGCACCATCAATCTGCAAATATGTACGTCCACGCAGGCTGTCCGCAAGATAAACTGTGGGCCCAGGCATGGGTAGATAAACTCCTCGCCTTGCTGTGTTTATGGGCTTTGTGGAAACTGTTTATGTGAAACAGGATGATATGTGGCTCACTTTGCAGCAGTCACGCAACAATTAACACTGCATAATATCAGCCACACACGCTTCTGGAGGAGCAACAAGAAGGAACACATCATCAGAGAATCAGTCAAGGCTGAAAGGACCCAAAGGATTCCTGTAAGATCAAAACGATTTCTGTTTGTTTGAGTCTGTGTCATGAAATGAACATGCAAGATTAAGCTAATAAAGTTTACCTAATAAAAAAACATTTCTCAGCTAAGACATCTGCATTTGGAGACGCATGCTCTGTGACGATATTTCAGCAGTGAAGTTTATAAAAAGAGTTCTTTATGGTGTATATGCTCTCATCTAAAGCAGCCATAAAGCACACTGTAAACGCAGAGGGAAAAGATTCCATTGCCTGCCAACACTGAGTCAGCATTTCCGCCTGTAGCCTATAGACAAAATAACTTTCAGAACATGCATCTGGACTTGTTCTTAAATTTTGTTCATTCTTCATCCACCTCCGGTGCCCCCTCCCCCCCCCCACCTTTCTTCTGTTTTCCTTTTACAGCCAGCAGGCTGTCTCCCGCTCGTGTTCTTATTAGCTCAGAGTTTAGAAGCAGCCTATCCCCAGCGTCCTCTGTGATGGCTGCCTAATGATGTATGTGTCCACAGTGCAACATTAATAACCTTCGCCATGCAATCCCAATGCCATGGCAGACTAGTCAGAGCCATAAATTATGACACCAGCACATGCAGCTTCTCATCAGCACTGATTTATGCATGACAGATATTGTGCCAAAGGGACAAGGACATCCAGTGCGAATGACCAAATACACTGAAGTAAGAAATGATGTAAAAACATATAAATATTGGCCAGAGGAATGTCATTTATCATGGTTTCTCTGCCAAGCACTGAAAACAAAATAAAAAAAAAAACAAACAAACATCACAGTTGCAAAGTGACAAAACAGATGAAGATGTAATGATGTGTCTGGAGGCGAAAGTAAACAAAAAAGGAGAACACATTTCCTTTGACCTGAGACTGCCTGGACATATTTAACCATGACACTGCAGTTTAATTTAGCCACTCTTACCTTTATTAGCTCGTCAGTTTGTATATCGCAACAGATGATTTGTGTGAATGAGGGTGTATTGTGTAAGTGGTGATTCACTGGCTGTGAGTACAGTCACTTCAGCAATTGAGTTTTAATTCTTATTCAGTCACTGGTCTCTGTGCTTTCTCAGCTGAATGTTAAACACGTTGTTGACGGCATCCTGTCCTTGGTCACAGTCTGTGTAAAACTGGAAAATGTGGCTCTTAATACACTCTCAGTTAAAAGAGCTGTATGCAGTGGCAACGAAGGTTCTAAGGCTTCGTGGTGCTACAGAAAACTACGAGTTTACCTTTTCCTCACATAGTAGTCAGTTAGCCAAGGCAAACTTTATGGTGAAGAAACATTTGTTCCTGTAGTTTTTAACAGGCATGATCATAGTAGCTGCCATAGTAGCAGGCTAGTCATAGTAGCTGCATTAGACTTGCAGCTTAAGCGTAAAACTAAAGAGGCAAACAAACAGAA
>JBBPDE010000128.1:6843655-6861264 GCA_037974605.1 Nannopetersius ansorgii
CACACACACACACACACACACACACACACACACACACACACACACACACACACACACACACACACACACAGTATATGGTCTAGGCTGGATAAGTGTATAGGTGTCTACAGAATACAACCCTTCCCAGATCACTGGCTAATATGAAATTCAACAGTTTTCGTCCATTTGCAATACATCAAGTCTGTGCAATATTGAGTTATACAAATATAATTAATATGAACAGCTGAAAACAAGCTAGCTAACATCTAAAATTCCCCTTTACATTTAAAAATAGACTTTTGTCCATATATACTGCTCCTTCGCCCTCACTAAAATAGCACCACAGGGTCTCACCTTTCAAGCCTAGAAATATGAAATTACCTGAAAGTAGAACTGAGCATTTTCTTACTTTGGAAGAATAAGGCATTTCCATAATTTTCAAAGAGATAATAAAAATATAAGCAGTTAGTTGACTAGATAATATGTTTTTATATTGTTTATACTTTATGTCATTTTTCTTCGTTTTACTTGAAGTTGTATCACTTTTTTTTTAGCAAGTATTTAGCATCACAGTTAAGCCTCTTCACTCTTACAGGTGAAGGTGAGATAGGTGGAGTCTATAGGTCGGTATTTCTCTGTCCAGTTTCATGGGTCTGCAATGCTCTTCAGTCTAGTTCTGAGATCCCTAAGAGGACAAAAACTCTTGTTAGACACATGGTAACAACATGATGTGTATGTGTGTGTGCGTGTGTGTGTGTGTCTCCAGTTCCTTTCCTCAGTTCAGCTGGAATCTGGAGTACAACCCCATATAGTGAACTGCCTGCCTGATTGTATTTTAACAGAGAAGTCACCAAACCCTCCAGGATCAGAGTCCGGCATCTCTGATCAAGTAAAATTTGTATTACTTGTACACAAATTGATGTGGGTGTACCTGCAATTATAATAATGATTTTCTTTATGTTGTAATATATATTCTTATTTAGATGGGCTTACACTTACATGGGATCCCTATTCTCTTTATTTCCAGATCTGTCATGTAAAATGGGAAAATGAACACTGCTGGATGAAAAATGAAAACTGTTTTTTATCCAACTTTGCACCGATCCAATCATTTCATTCCTGCCTGGAGACACATTGTGATTTTATGCTCAAACTGTGAATCAGTAAATTGTACTTTGTCTAAATTGTAGAACTTCTATGTCCTCTCTACAATAAGAGTAGGCAAGCGGAGAAAGAAAACAAAGTCAGGTAGAAAAGTGATGTCCGGTAACGTAATGATTTCTCAAAGTAACTCAAAGAGATGAATGATGATTTTTTTTTACATTCACTATGTAAACTATTAGTTTTCTGTGATCATATGCAACACAATCGGAATTTGTGAATTTAACTAGAGATTGGTTTGTCATGTGGTTATTCTTATTGTCATCATTTTAATCAAAACGAACTGCAATAAAGGTGTTACGTTGTAGATTTTTACCGAGTTGGTTCTCTTGCGCTTCCAGCAATCGGGGTTGAGGCGTTTCTGTTCCTCAGCCAGCGCTTTAGCCTCCATGGTATACATCCTCCTCTCCTCATTCTTCATCTTCTTCCACTTATCACCCAGAATCACACTAATGGCTCTGGAGGCAAAAAACTTTTTAGCATTCTCAGCAGCTTTTCAGCTTGTAGGTCAAGATAACAAATATACCCGGCTGCTCTATAAAGGAGTTTATAGCTCACTATTACCACCTGCACTTGTATAATATTCCTTGTCTCTCATCTTACTGTGTAGATTGCTACTAAAGGATTCAAAGTTACCACTAAACATTTGATCTAGAGAGACGTGCTGGAACGTGCTGGAAAAAATAAGTCAGTGTTTCTGGTTATGACATATTCAAAATCTTTCATAGTTAACTTGAATATTATGTGGACACATTAAATACATAATGGATGATCACAATGGTTAATAACTAACTCAAATTATTTAGCTAGTCTTTACACGTTCTTACCTGTTATCCTTTCCAGGATACATCTGTGTGTACTCCACTCGATACTTCTTAGCAAAGAGCATGAAGGCATTCATTGGCCGTTTGCATTTTGTGGGTGTGGTCCCACTGCTCCCTGAGGAGTGGCTGCGCTGTGATTTGCTACTAGGGGAGTGGTGGGAGGAGCGAGATCGCTCTAGTTTGTCACAGTCGGGGCTCACTGCGCCCCCACTGGACTGTGAAGCTCTTCGCTGGCGTGCCATACTGCTCAGTACATACACAGCAGATGAGTCCAGAGGGGTAAAGTCGTAACTGCGGGAACAGACACAAAGTACACACTTAAGAACAGCCATTTTAAAAACATCGCTTGTGTTTATCTACAATTATATATAGTGCATTTGCATAACCGCTATTACAGGTTCAGGACCTTTACCAATACTTTACCAAAACTTTTTTTTACCTCTTGAAGGTGTCAAAAACAGTTGAGTCGTCACAGTTGATGGCATCACGGTGTCCTGGTGGCAGACACAAATCCCCAACCTGCATTTCATAACAGGGGATGCCGTGCTGCACCACAGTAAGGCTCGGATAAAATGAGGACCACCCTACAACACATTAAAAACATGCGTTCATTAAAGTCTTTCTGAGCACACAAAAGCATTTTAAGACCGTCTATAATAATTTAGTATCATTATCATTTGAAGTGGTATATGTTTACTTTGGGTCTTATATCAGACACACTAAACATTCATCCTACACAATGATTTTAACCCTGTTTGTAAGCGTTTACCTTTACTTTTCACATAAAATGGATGGTCCAGTTGGCACTCTGCAGTTAGTAGTCCAGCCTCTGGAGAACCAGGGTCGAAGGTTAATTTTAGAACAGACTGACCAAAAGACACAGTCTCCTCCAGAGCCACAAGCTTTAATCCCTCAGATCCAAAATTCTGCAAAGGAATATTCAGTGCCAACATTTATTAAATCACTTTACTCTAAGACAATGTACACTTTATAATCAGAATGGCTATTTATGGTGGAGATACTCCTTACATATTTCAACAGACATCTGTAGCTTCTGTATTGTCACTGGATACTATAGAACAACATAACTCATATAAAGTACTATATTACCTTAATAGAGCTGAAATGCATGCCTCCTTCATCATCGGACTCATCCTCTGACTCAATAAGGTCCTCTGCATCCTGCCACTCCACATTTGGCCCTTTGTGGAAGCGTAGGCGTGTGCCTAACAAAAAAAGGAAAAATAGACAAATGGGCTCCCATGAGGAACACTTGATCACCTTTGACTTACATATATCTCATACATGCATTTTGTCAATGAGAATAAAATCCTTCATCATCATCAGTCTCAAATTTGAGTGTATTCTTGTCATTTGAATAAAACTAATATGCACTAAATACACTTTAAACTAGACTTTACATGTTCACTATGGCCCAGAAGTTGAGGGTGGGGACCATACATCTCAGATGTCTACTGCACCCCTCCCATGACCCATGCTCTCAACTTGTTTTGCTCATTTTCAGTTGTAGTAGTGCATATGTAGCAGCAGGAGGTGCTACTGCGCCTTCAGCTCCTCATTCATAAAATGGCTGGTGTGCAGCTAACACATTTTAGGAAGTTACAGAAGTCAGCTGGGGTTTCCAAAACAGTTGGCAGGAACAACTTATCTTTGTCTGATACTTTTCTGAGATCTCATTGCCCCTAATCTTAAATGCCTTATCAAAAGGCTGGCCAAGTTTCCAACTTCAACCCTGTGTGTTTATGTGTCCTTTACCTTTCAAAAAGCAGTGCCAGACTGTGGAAGGCCAGGAATGGGACCACCCCAAGTCATCATCATCTGACAGCGAGGACATGCAGAATATCCCTGACTCCGACTCACTGCTGGCCTAAAATAGTTTCGTACAGCAACACGGATGTACAGTTACAACAAGATTTATGTTGGTATAATGTAACTATCATGGCAGGAAGAATTAAAGCAAAGAATATAATAATAATAATAATAATAATAATAATAATAATAATAATAAAAACATAATGTATAGCTTTTAATAAAGTAATATAATTTAATGGTACATGGTACAGGGACCAGTCCTGGTATGGGAAGGCTATAAAGTTATGTAATTCTGTAAATATATTGATTATTTTTTTTACTAGCTGCCGAATACTATACCCGCACACGGCGGCGCTCTCTCATGTGGCTGCGAGCAGGACTAGGTGCGCTGCTGGAGGCCAAAGGAGGTCGAGCGTAGGAATGTAAACTGTTGCTGTTGGCAAAGATGTGCACAGGAGAGGACCTGTGAGACAGAAGACATGATCTTCAGAAATCTAAAAATGGAACACCTGGGCAAGAGTGGGTATTTGTGTTGTCAGTACATAGGGCCTGGCTACTGAAATCATCTTGAGTTATTTTTAGTATACTTCCCTTAATTACTGAAAAAGTAATGGATAATCATCTAAAGAAAAGATGAGTAAAAGGATAACAGTGTAGTTTTAAATGTTCAAACTAGCCAAAAGTGTAGTTTTAAATGGTCAAACTAGCCTAAATACAGTAAAATGTGCTAAACCACACATGGTCCATTTGTACAATGTAGAAGCTCCATCATGAAAATCTTGTGTGTTACTGACCGGGTGTGGGGGACATTTTGAAGCAAGGGACTCTGGGGGCTGGTGGCAATATTAGCCAACTCCGTCAGCCAGTTGGGGTGTGAGGAGCTGCTCTCAGACTGCAGGCTCCTGGTCTGCCCAGGCCTCTCCTCATGCGAGACACCCAGCGTCACCTGGAAAACCTCTGGAGACGACTGGTCATCCTGCACCTCCTGCAGCTCTGGCAGGTCATCTGTAACACAGGGAAGTTTGGTCTTATGAGGACACATACTGAGACAGATGAAAATATTCACATATACTACTACACGATGCAGTACTACGCTGTAGTATATGTACTACACACATATAGTACACGCTGTATACACTTAAACCAATTATACCAAACCTATAGATACATGGACAGGTGACGCTTACCATATTCCATATGGCCCTCACTGGAAGGACAGCCTGGTGAGGAGGGCAGGTCTTCATTACACTTGAGCAGGTCAAACGCCTCGTCCATGCCTGAGCAGTCTGTCTGGGATTTCTGAACTCTTTTGGGCACTGACTGAGTCTTCACTTCCCACACCATATTATGCCATGTCACTTGGCCAGGCTTTAAACAGATTAAACAAAAATATTAATGTCATGACATGTCAGATGAAAAATATCTTTACTAAAAATTAAACACGCATGTAGCTCTTTAAGTACTCTGGGACACAGTCGGTGGAGAACTAACATGAAATATAATGAATGAATGACTTAATGGATCAATCAATCCAGCAATCAATCAATCAATCAATCAATCAATCAATCAACCATGTTTGCATTTTATTGTGAGACTTGTTTGGACAGCAGTATTTAAGCAACAGCTTGCATGCTGATTATTGTGCAACAGGGGCCCTCTTAAAAAAATCTCTGCTTTGTGTTTGCTGTAATAAAAACTGCATTATGTCAAAATCAAAGTAAACTTTGACATCTAAACTCGGATTTCTCATCCACCGGGCCAAGACCACTGATGGGCTGCAATCTAAAATCGAGATAGGCCAGTGGTCCACAATTTGTTATTTAATATCATCTAATGTGGCCAAGTGGGCCTTGGTAACATGCTGTGAAAGACTGGTGGGCCTTAATGTTGAAATGGTTGAGAACGATTGATCTAAACCATATAAAAGTATACAGAGACAGGTTCTACAGTGTGTACATTGTGCAATAGACATAAAATACCGTGGGACATACATAATATAAAGGATAAAGGAGTATAAAGAAAAATAAGGTTTGACAAAAACCTGCCCTGAGTGTGTGGACAGCTTTGTACAATACATAGAAATCTAAGTAAAACGTGCAAAGATTGAAAAAAGGTGTAATGCCAAAAACGATAATCATTTTGAGACCGAAAGACAGTTTCAAAAAGCAAATCTACGAGCTCCAGCAGGACTTGCGTGCTGTTCTTTGTGTGAGGACACTGGGTTCTCATTTCGTAAAGGACTGTCATGTGACCCTCTTACATGCAGGCCTTGTTTATAAACTTTAAAGACCCCGCGCATGCGCTGCTGCACTCATTCATTCAGAACTGCGTAACACGGGATCAATAACAGCCACATATCGCCAAATGTTTTAATAATAATGAATGGTCGCGATTATATTTCACTCGACAACTATAAACCAATCGGAACAAACCAAATGATATCGTCGGTCGTTTCAGAAAATCGTGTGGTTTCAGTGTTAACTTGCAATCTGGACCAAACACATACACACACAGGAAGAAAAAATAATCAGCTGTTAACACATTATTCACAGCCATACGAGTTGTTTACCACAGACATGGAGTCAACTGGTGACTGAAAATTATAAAATAACCCAGAAATTGCGTAAAATGAGCAGGAGAAAGCGTTTCTTTTTCAAATTGAAGTAAACAAAGGGGATATTTTTGTCTTCGACTACTTCTGACACGACAACAACGCCAGGGCAGGTCTTTGTTGTGAAAGAGGACGGCTGACACCAGCTCAGAAAGGAGAGGTGCGAGTCCGGATGGACCTATTGTTTGTGAAACGCTGTCAAAAAGCCAAAAAACTTCACAGAGAGGAGAAAGGGACTGTGAACTTAGTAAACAAAAGAATGTCAACAAGTTGAGACATGGCCCTCCCGAATCCCACAATGAATGAAATGAAAAGCTAATTTCGGTTTTATACCTCTTGCAAGGCTCTTTTTCGTATAAAAGTTCGACGGGAAGTCGTTTGCTGTTCCCAACTGGTGATCCAGTAGAGCTAAATTGGCTAACTTCAACGGCTATAGCAACTCACTAGCAAAACAACAAACGTCACTGTGGAAAAAAAAACCCGCACACAATAAGTTGTCATTTGCAAACGATTGAATGAATGACAGTCATTCTAATTGCAACGGCTTAATAAACCGTTTCTAACCGCGATCATAATGACTTTAACCGTCTAGCTGCTCCGTTTCGCTCCCCTGTAATCTTTCTCTTAACTTTTTTACTTACCAAGCCTGTCGCCATTACAGAGTATCTCTAGCGTTCTCAGAGAAGGTAGGACTGATTACTTTTAGATCTCCCTTCTCATTGGTTCTTCTGAACGTCAATCAAGCAGACTCGACGCGTGATTGGCCAGACCTGCTATCACAGCAAGAGGCGTAACTCGTTTTGTTATTGTAAACGCCATTGGTCAGTCTCTCCTGCCCGTTACCTTAAATGGGCCATTCATTGGTCAGATGTGCACATTTCCACCCTGGTCCACTTCTTTGTTACTGGAACAGGGGCTTTGTTTTGCTTTCAATATGAACAATAAACAAAAGACGTGACAGCTACTTTCTTCACTTAGATCAGATCGTGTTATTCTCTGATTTGTACAATTTCATGACATCAATGCAAGAACAAATGAACCACAAAACTAGACTTTCATACAAAAGTGTACTTTATTTTGATGGAAAGTCAAATATCACTGACAATAAGTACTTGAACTTCTGGCACTGAGAGTCTGTAGACCTTTAATCTGAACTTCATGGAGTATAGAACACTGGCAACACAAAGAGCTACGTTTGAGTTGATGGTTCGGACACATGAACCGATGTGAAATATAGAAAACAAAAGTTTGCAATTGGAAAATCTCTCACAGATGTACAAGCTAGATTTTATAAAATGATGGAACTACACAAACAGCCTACAATAAAAGCGCTCGGTAGAGCCCGGCTTCTAGGAGGGACGGAGAGGGGGATTGTAGGCTCCCGCGTGGGCTGAATGGTGCAATGTTTGTGTGTGGAGGTAGACAGTACAGTAATAAATAAATAACCTTATCAATGTTACCGGAAGAAAAAAATTCTGAAATGTTTAACTTGCCCCTGGAGCAAAGACACTATAATACAAATAGAGGGAAAAAGGAACAGTTAAAACAGGGCTGGAAAAACGAGACTAACAGTGTTGAAGCGTATTGCAGTTCAGAAGCAAACTTGAAAACTTTAAGGGCAAAAGAGCACATATGAGTAGATAATATTTGAGCGATATGCAATAATGCTCATTTGATCGTGAGTATTCTTACTTGGTTTACCAAAAGCAACCATACACTCTAGTTTGGTTTGTAGAAAAGAATGGCTAAAGAAAGCTAGTTCACAAACGCTCAATATGACTGACTCTACCTGGAAACGAAATTGAAAAAAATAGATGGTGCAATGCCAAATAATTAAGCTACCTCTCAAACAGTACAAAAGAAAACATTTGACGCTAATCCTACTTTCTCATGAGAGTGAGCTCTAAAATTTCCAAATACTGTGTATAATGTAAAATCACTTTCAGCAGAAAACTGTTATGTTTTTTTCCCCACGAGGCTAGCATCAAAGTGCAACAGCAGCATACACAGACTTATGTTTCCCTTTTCTCATGTAATCTAGCCATTACACGTTTATATCCATGTCACACTTTTAGCTTTTATTAATAGAAATGATTAGGTTTTGGTTTCTATTCCCCTCACATGTTCATTCACAGGGCCCTTTCAAATACGTGCGTTATGTGTAGAAAAACCTGGAGCTATAATGAATGAGATATGCTCAAAACATTGACAAATGCACTGTAAAAACTTTACAGAATTCAGAAAGGTGATGTCAAAATATATGAAAAATTATTAGAACAGAACACATCTTTTTGCTGCCAAACACAAAGAGTTGAACTCGCTGTAAAACGCCATTTCATCCTAATACATGTGAAGAAAATATGTAACAGAAGTGAGGAAACTGACATTAGCTGGATAAATAAATACAGTATATTTCCAGCATGGCAAAACACTGAACTCATGGGGGAAAAACAACCTCTTTTTTTTTATAAACCTTGTGTATCCTGTTAAGAATATCCTACATGTTTGGCTTATCATTTATAAAAAACACTATCACTGACACACCAGAGCTTCACTTCTGTGAATGCAAAACAATAACTCAAGAACTTCAAAAAGTTATGGTCTTATGGCATCTGAACAGCAGCCTGTAAAAAGGCCTGTACTCACCATTTTGATTTGATTTTTTTTTAATATGTTGCATTTCAGTTTGTATTTTTTTTATTTCATGCACTTGGCTCCTCTATTTCTGTTTGACTCTCGAAGAGGGTGTCCAACTGCTCGTCATAGTTAGCGATGTTGCGTTTCATGATATCCATGCAGGGTCCCAGTAACCTTTCAAATGCCTGGACATCCATTACTGCGAAACACAGTCAACATAAATGTAAGGATCATTGTAACCTCAAGAAGCAAACAATTTTAATAGATAAGAGTGGTGCAAATATGCATATTCTGTCAAAAAAAAAAAAATTTAAATGCAATGTATTACCTAAGCACTTAACGCTCCCCACAGCATATGCAGAGGCAGCCCTGGGCTTGTTGGTGACAAGAGCCAGTTCCCCGAAGTACTGCCCTCTGGTGCATGTGGCGATATCCACCTCTTCTTCTTCAGAATCTGTTTTCAACTGTCAAAATGCATCACAATGAAAATTTTGAATGCACTACAGTCTCCTATTGTTTAAAGGCTTAGTAAGTTATTTATGATTTATTTGTGATGGACTGATGGATAATGAGAGAGACTTGTTTAACATACTGCAAATAACAAATAAATACCAGAACCTTAGGATAAGGGTTAATGGGGCAAGAGCTTCAGACCATCCAAGTATTCCTACTTTAAAACAGTAGGGTAATATTCGAAGAAAAAAATATATTTATGACATTATACTGTATATATTGGTATCTAGTGTGTTTGCATTATTGCTATGATTACATTATGTTTTCATGTTAAATCATGTAACCCCAAAAAATATCATATAACCATTTAAAAGACAAAGATTTCTCCATCTGTCCACCTCTAAAACATCGGTTTTGGTCACATACGAACATCATTTGCTGAATGTGAGCTGGGCTTGGTTAGGGTTCAGATTTTAAATTCGACTCACAGTAGCCTGCCACCCACTTTTAAAAGATTTTACCCACGTACACATAACGTTTTATATAAAGGGATAGAGCTTTGGGATTACAAAGGAAAGGGCTAACACTAAAGACTGAGAACAATACATTAAGGACATTATTTAAAAGATTATTTAAAAGTAAAAAAGGAATATTATTTGATGACATTAATAAATAAAACCAGTGTAACTTTAACTTTAAGTTATTAGTTTATACTATATTTAAATCCACAATTTAATCACATGCACCAGCAGGTGGGGAAAAATAACATTAACCAATAATGTTTCACCTCCCCCTTACTTGGAAATACGTCACGGTAGTGAAAGAAAAAATGATTCATGTTGACTTTATGTAATAGATCACTTATGTGAGAACTTCAGAATGTTGAAACAAGAGGTGTAAAAGGTTTTACATGTATTCTTTATATGTATCCATGCCCCATTAGCCCCATTATGTAATTCAACTGGAGGAAGAAACTGCATAGAACTATTCTGAGTACAGCTTCAATCATTAAAACAGTGTGCCACTGGGAAATGATACAATTATTATACAATTCATAAAGTACAGATTGATTCTTAGGAGTTTTGGCAGGTGCTTAAGCATAAATTATTTGAGAACCAAGAATTTGACTGTGTGGTGTTCAAGTTTTCTCTACTAACAGTACTTACCCGATTGCTCTTCATGGTGATTCTAACCTCACCTGATTCTACAATATAGAAACAGTCTGCTAGGTCACCCTATGAAATGAAATATCACATTTAGCAGTTCAATAAAAAAAAGAGATACAGCATAGCATTCAGGTCAATTTAGTGCAATATAATACAGGATGGAATACAGGATGGCTGTGGACAGTTTTGTGGACTGGTGTGAGCTAAATCAACTGCAGCTCAACATCCAAAAGACAAAAGATCTGGTGGTGGACTTGCGAAGATCACGAGCTCCCATCACTCCCACTCCTCTGTCCATTAGAGGGGTGAATGTGAAGATTGTTCAGGGCTACAAATATCTGGGGTTAAAGTAGGCTGTACTTCCTACGTAGACTCCGATCTTTTAGAGTCTGCAACATCATGTTGCGGATGTTCTATGAGTCTATGAGTTCTATGAGTTCTATGATGTTCTATGTTCTATGAGTTGTGGTCAGTGACGTTTTCTATGCTGTGGTGTGCTGGGGTGATAGCATGAAAGTGGCAGACAGGACGAAACTAAGCAAACTAATTAGGAAAGTTGGCTCTGTGGTGGATGAGGAACTGGATAGCATGGAAATTGTGGCTGAAAGGAGAACATTGTCCAGACTTCAGTCTATGTAGATCACCCACTCCACAGTGTGGTGAATGACCTGAGAAGTACCTTTAGCCACAGACTGACCAGCTTAAAGTGCTGAACATATTATGTGCAATATATGGTGCTAAAGTACTTATTTACTGCAGTATCCTCTGTGCAGTATTACTACTTATATGCATATTGTTGTTTTCCTTCCACAGAATTTTATTAAGATTTCACTTTATTTTATTTTGATTTTTTCTTTTCTGATTTTATCTTTTTATTTTACATCATTCTGATGTCTGTGTCTGTGTGTTGTGGCAGTCACCACATAAGCAATTTCCTCTAGTATAAATAACGTTTTCTGATTCTGATATAGCCTCATATAATTCACAACCTACAGTGCAACACTACTCAAAACCAGTAGACCAGTTATTAGGCTGTAAAAGCCCTGAACGTGACCCCTGAAGAAAAGGGCTAACCTGTGCAATGATTTGCTCTCCATCACTGTACACTCTGGATGACAAGACGTCCACCACCTTCATTCTTTCTGAGACCTGAAAAGAAAAAAAAAAAAAACATTTTAAAGGCACTCCCCAGAGGGGTTAATAAATAAACCTGTGTGAAAAGAGGCAGTGGTTCAGACCTCCAGAGATGTTAGCAGTGGAAGGGTCTCGATGAAAGCCTCATACATCTTCCGCTTCTTGGCATTGTTTTTTACAATGATCCTTCTGAATGTCAATCGGTCCTGCAGTCAAAAGCATTCATTTAACAGTCACCTAAGCAATGCACTGATTTTACTTGTTTCCTGTCACTGGATCATGATATCTTTGTCTCATCTTTACCAATCTAATTAGACCAGTACATCCCATTTTTGAGTTTCTGCATCTTGTGATATTCTCCATAAATATAACCTCTATATAAGATCTATTTTCATTTCATATTTCAGAAAGTAAACTATTCATATCTAAGAAAAAACAGAATAAAGAAAGCATCATATGGCTACTGTAACACTAAATGTAACAAGATGCCTATTAGCAACACTGAACCAGACTATAAACACCACGTTCTGGAAAAATTAGGCCAACAAATCATTCCAGCAGTCTCTTTTGTGTGGGTGTATGCTTGTGTTTTTATTTGAACAGCAGAGGGAGCTATAGTGTGAAACTAACAGTAAATGAAAGTACTTATTCACAAAATAGTGCAAATACATTAAGAAAAACCTCTTCTTTCCAATTAAAGGCATAGGCTACACGGTTAGAAAACTCATTAATTGCTCTCAACAGATGCTATTTATGATAAAGGAGGATCTAGTAATAGCTTCAGTTCTTCCAGTTCTTATTATTCTCAGTCCTTTGATGATTAAAGAAATCCCAAAGTAATCCTAAATCACAGAGTCACTTACTAGGCACCATAGGGCTCCAGGTGAGGTAGCAACAATGGTGGCTGCACGCGGGGTGTTATACATCAGGGCAAGCTCCCCAAAACTCCCACGGTTATCATACAATCCAACCGCCCTTGTGGTTCCGTCTGACTTCATAAGGATTTCAAAAGTCCCTCTGCAACGAACCATGAGCACATTTTTTTTACTTTTCTGAAATCTTTGACATAAATAACATTTGTTTACATGAAACAGAAACCATGCTGTTCCCACCTCTCAATGACGTAAAAGTTGTCTCCATCATCATCTTGATCGATTATGTGTTCGCTAGCAACAACCGTCTTATCAAACATGGCATCCAATACTTGGGACATTTGCTCCTGCAAAGTTGTAAGAGGGCACACTCACATAACACGCGTCTAAGGGTCAGAGTGAACTGGAATGCGTCAAATTTTAAATAATGTCTTGTGCGACTAATAGACAGTTCACCATGGTGCAAAATGACATGTAAGAACACCTCATTATATTATTGTGCAATGCAACTGAACACACGTTACAGCCAGAGTTTTTACCTGGTCAAGATTTTTGAACAGAAGTATGTCTTTGCATGCCTCTTGTAATCTCTGCCTCTGTTCATCTGTTTTGGGATGAGTTACCTGCAAAGGGAGCAAAGTCATTCAGTGATGAAGTAAACAATGTACAACAACAAAACACGAAGACGTAACTAGAGGAATGTGCTCTGTGTCAAGTACATCATGTTAAAAGCTTTGATACTGAAGCAAGTTACCGCAACACCATAAATAATGCCTCACCCTTGGTTCCTTGTCCTCGTCCTCCTCATCTGGGTTAAACGCCTCTGCGCACACTGTAATAAAAAAAACAGAAAAACACTGCTAGGGCTGAAAATCAAACATGGGATGGACAGACAATAAAAAAAAACCATTAAAACCATTTGTTCCATAGAAGAAAACAAAAAAACAATTCTCACTGGGGCACTGGTACGTTCTGAAAATATTGAAGAAAGCTGCCTGATCCCTTTATTCATATCTATAACCTAAGCCTTACTATCTTTTGTCTATGTCTTTTCTTTTCTTAAGCTCATAGTGTTAAGATGAGAGGCCCATTTGCGCTCCTCTGCCACACGCCCCCGATGTTCCTACTATTAATACCAGCGCAGAGGACGACAGGAGCATCCACTGTCTGGATCGATATCCCTCCCACGGCCAGGCCTGAGTGTGTGCTCCACAGCCAAATCTATACTAAACTCAACCCCCCTTCTACAGCTCTTTGACCACTGCAGCCTGTGGTTAACTCCAGAGGTCAGCTCAATGAGAGATCCACGTCACACGTACACCAGCCATTGACTGGAGTTAAAATTCCTGTAGTTACATTCTTAGCTCGGCAATGAAACCAGGTACATGTCTCAACCAGGTGCTACTCAATCAAGAGTTGCTGCAACAATTAGGCTACTCTGCTGTACTTCTGACACAAAAACATTTCTTCCAAGAATGTTTATGTGATGTGGAGGTTCTCCACTCACATGCCTCATTTGCAAAATGGTTCTTTTGATAACCATCCTTAAATATGTTTTTTAGGGATCCAGAAATTTTTCTATGGCATTATGCTAATGCCTCTTTCTGGCACCTCTATTTTTAGGAATGTAATGAAAAGGAAGGCTGCCCAGGTCCATTTCATTAGATCTACTGGCCTTAAGAGTTTAGAATTAAGAGTTCCTGAGGGCCTTGATTCACTAGATCAGAAACCATTTGCACCTGCTGAACATACAACACCGGAAACAAATCAGCATCTCTATAAGTATGTCTCTTCCATGCCAGTGTCTGATAAATTCCTACACAAGCACCTCATTCTGCTTCATGAGGTACTGATTAGTGATCACCTAAATAAAAAAAACTATGCTTTAAAGAACAATATTGTAAATTAGAAATTAGGAGAAATATGGTCAGTTATTAAAAACTAAGGCAAAGTTGTTCAGTTCAATACTTGCGCCTATAAAAGATAAACTGAACTGAATTTTTAAAACTTATTTTTTTTCCAGAGCTGTAAGTCCAATTGTAAATGATGGTGTAAAGTCTATCCTAAACCTAATGTCAAGAGTAGTTAGTTTAGGACAAGCCCATAAACCTCAACAATGTGGAAATTAGACGACTGCATCGAAATTTCATTGGTACAACTGGCTACAGGACTGGACCCTGTTAGGGTTGTACCAGTCAATAACTTGTAACTGACCCTTAATTTCAAGAGTGTACAATTTCCACCGGAGTTTAATAGCATTGGGATGACTGTGATATTCTGAATGTAGGTTCTGTGCAAAAGTTTTAGGCACCTGTAAAAAATATACTTAAAAGTGTCAGTAAGCACTGACGATGCTCAGATACCCAAAGACTAATATTAGAATATACCCAAATAACACCAAATCAATAACTAGACAGATGTCACGGCAGTGTGTAATATAACCCATGCTGAATCCAGGCAACTGGCTTAAACACTCCATTAAGATAAAATTTCACATTTTGCATACGTGCAAAGAATGTGGTAGTGTGGAACCTTACTTCACAAGAAATTAGCTAGTGACACACTAGATTTGACTGATGTTGACACACTGATGTTACTGGCTATTCACAAATTAATTGTAATGTGTTAGTCATGCACCCCCTAGAGCCAACCCACCATACGAATTTGGTAATTTTGGGCAAAAGAGTTGTAGAGCTATTGCTTAAGAGGAATTTTGTGCCTACCCCACTTCAGAGGGTTCTACCGTGAAGGACATGCCCACTTAGAGACAAATCTGTACAGGCCATGTGAGGCTACAGGCACACCGAATTGGACTCATGATATCTAAAAGCTTTAATTAAAGAGAAAAAAACATAAACATGAAGAAAAGCTAGGCTTCTAAGCTCTTTAAGTTAAATAAGGTATGCTGTTGATGAAATTCATCAAATCCATGTGATGGCTGAAGGAATCAAGTAACAGTCTGGAAACAAACCTTTCTACAATTTACTCTTGATATTAAGTATTTATTTTTATAAACTATAAACTGTTTCTTTTTATTGCATTTGTTCTTATGTTCAGACATGTCAAGGCTGTTCGAAAGCAGATGAAGACCTGGCCCCAGGATCCGTCTCTGCTCATCAGGACCGCTCTTTGACTACACTGACTGGGACTGACTAGGACGTGTCTACAGAGGCTGCAACCTATGGTGGCTCTACCAACCTGGAAGAGTACATGGCGTCAGTGACTGGCTATATAATCCCTGATGACGTTACTGTCTCCAAGAACTTCACAACAATCCCCAAACAAAAGCTGTGGATGAGCGCGGTATTGCGCATGTTGCTGAGAACATGAGACACTGCCTTCAGATCAGGTGATAATGCAGCTCTGAGCAAGTTTTCTGTCCTGGGCCATCAGAGCAGTGAAGCATGCACATGCTGAGAAAATCCACAGCCACTTGCAGGACACTGGGGATGTACAGCTTACTACTTGGCATGTCCAACTGCCCATCACAGTGAGGACTCCCTTCTAGATGTGCTGAATCACTTCTATGCACTTTTTGAAGCACAAAATGACTAAACCTGGTCCTCACCCACCTGGACAAAAAGGACATTTATATGAGAACGCTGTTCATAGACTTTGGTTCAGCCTTTAACACAATCATTCCTCAGCATCTGACTGGAAAGCTAAGACAGTTGGGCCTAGCAAACTCTCCCTGCAACTGGATCCTGGACTTCCTGAGTGGGAGACCTCAGTCAGTCAGGATTAGTAGCAACATCTCCAGCACCACCACACTGAGCACAGGGGCCCTCCCCAAGGCTGTTTGCTCATCCCTCTGCTGTTCACACTGCTGATCCACAACTGTGCAGCATTGCACACTTCAAACCACATCAGATTTGCTGATGACACAACCGTGGTGGGTTTGATCAGTGGGAACGAAGAGGCAGCATACAGAGGAGAGTTGCAATAGCTAACGGACTGGCGCAGAGATAACAACCTGTCTCTGACTGTGGACAAAACAGAAGAGATGGTTGTTGACATCTGGAGAACATGCCGTGATGACTTTCTGCTGATATCAACTAGGGATGCACCGATCGATCGGCCAGCGATCGGAAACGGCCAATTTTTGGCCTGATCACTCACATGTATTGCAGATTTCAAACCGATCTTGCGCATGCGCTTTATTTGCAGCACAGACACGCGCATTCAGGCTGCGTTCATGTGAACGCTCAACGGAGGCGTTTCTCCATGAGCGCCCGCCATTCAAATCTGCTCAACAGCGATCGGTTGCCGCTGTTGCGCTCCCGGCGTAGAAGACACACCTACTGCCAAGCATCAACAAGACGCTTCTTGTAAATTAAGCCTCATGGGGCTTTCAGACCGAACGAGGCACGCGCTGGGCTCGCCGCGAGGGTTTGCGTGTCCTCTCAAAAAACAACGAGAACGCGTCGCGCTTGCCGCGGGGATCAGCGCAAAAGTAGGCCTGTTTTTCTAAACTCGCCTGTCTGGGATAACAGAGTTAGCACTAGCACTAGCTCTGTTAGCACCAAGAGAGCATATGCTGTGGGCTTTGTAGATTCAGGACACTCAGAGACTTTAAGATTAGCTTTTCCTCCAAACCCGCTTTGTGGGCGTGTGTGTGTGTTCGAACACTAGCCCGCTTCGGTGCTTTGATACTATTATATAAAAGAATACAATCAATTATCTGAGCCTCTACCTCTCTGCCCCATGCACAAGCGTTGAGAGCGAGCACTTGTTTAGCTTGGAAATATGGTAAATATTGGACAAACAGAAATGCTTTTGTTTACGAAAATAAACTTGTCATTTTGTTCAATTAGTGGCATTTTGTCACTATATATTGCTAAGACCAAAAGGTGCCTTGTTATTTTTTTTGTTCACTCACTGCACCTTTGAAAGCAGATGTTAAACTTTAGTTGTATTTGCATTATATTGAGCTTTATTT